>OOFG01107256.1:0-14009 GCA_900323295.1 Molva molva | reverse complement strand
GCATGTCGGGGAAGCGGAACACATCTTTCATTTTGCGTTCAAACTTGTTCCTGGATCCGCTCTCCTTCAAGGCCAGCATCCCCGTGTCCCCGTACTCTCCGAAGACGATCAGGAACACGTTGGCATCCGTGCCGGCACCTAAATATATATAGATATAGATATGTATATTTACATAGTTGTATGTAACACGCAACTTGTATGCATATTACATACATGTGCATGAAGCAAGCGACGGAGAGATAATAGAATAGTCATATGCAGCAACAATCTTAAACCTGCACTACTTTTCTACTACAGCTGTTCCACTACACTCCATTCAAAAAAGGAACTAGAAAGTTTCTCAAGAATAATATGCGCCCATCCAAGGGTCAATTCAGCCAGGGAATCTTTCGGTATAAATCGTTTAATTCTGGTCCACTTTTGGTCTGGTCTGGTGCACCAAGCAACCGGCAATCTCTGACCTTCTACCGCTGGACTCCATTCATTCCATTCCAACATCCTCACATCCCAGGGGGCACCCACCTCCAACGTCGCTGGTCGCTACTTGGATGGTGTAGGTGGTTCTGTCCACCATCTCCTCCTCGTCCACCACGGCCGCCAGCTCGCACACCTGGGTTCTCTTGGGCCCTTTGGTCTTTGACAGCCAGTTCTCGTAGGTGAACGTGTACACGTCCTCCGTGATCGGGTTCCGCATCTGGACCTACGGAACACGATGCGGCCCACGGAATCACGTACACTTATGCACTGTTACGTCAACGTGATCACTAGATGCTGTGTTGCACTGATGCACTGTTGTGATGACAACGATAATGCTAAGAGAAAAGGCAAAAGAAAAAAGATAACGATAATTCATTTTTTACATTGTCGAGAAACCAGTCGGGACGACTTCCGGTGCCGTCCACTCGAAGCCGGATCTTCTTCAGAGGCGCAATGTCGTCGATCTCAACGTTGAACGTGTCTTCTTGGCCTCTTTCAAACCTGGTTTAAATGATGAGGTCGCGTTACAATGGGTTTTAAATGTCTGTGAAGTCAGACTGTTTGTTCACCACGAGGTGGACTTGTACGTGTTGTTGAGCATGGCCATATGCGCAGGGCACCAAACGACTGACCTATCCCCGGCTTTGGGCAGCAGCATCTCCTCTGTGCTCCCGTTGGCTCCGAATACGGTGAGGAAGATGTTGGTATCGGTTCCTGCATACTGGGTGTCCCCTGTGGCCACCATTGTTTCATAAACCACCTAAATATAATGGGCATTGTTATAAACTAAGCAGATATTAAGAAATACATGCTTATTTGTATTAATAACTAATTACAATGGATTTGCAAAAGGACATGAAGATGTGTAAATATTAATATATATATATATATTAAAAAAAAAATTCACCTTGCGAATGATGTTGATGGTGCTGGAGTCCAGCACGTTGAACAGCCTGGTGGTGAGACCGTCCCCCCTGTCTTTTGCCAGCCAGCACTTACATGGGAAGATGTACTTGATACCTTTGGTTGGCACGGCTACCGCTAACTCGTCCACCAGCCAGCAGCTCTCTGGAGTGGCCCCGTTGTGTCCCAGCTAGGATGGGAAGATGGGAGTAGACGAGGAGAGGGGAGGACAGAGAGAGAGAGAGAGAGAAGATGCATAGGAACTAAATCCAAACAGCTACTTCATATTTTATTTGACGTTGTTTTCATCTATCTAGAGGCACTACTTGAACATATTTTTTTTCTGAGCGGACAGATTTTGTTAAACTAAAACTAATACTAAAAGATAATACAAAATAACGCATCAAACGCTCTGTCGTTGCATTTGAACCTCGAACCAAAATGTTCACCGGCATTCCATTTTTCTCTCACCTCAACCCTCTTCATTTCGCCAACGTCAGTTCCATAGCAGACAAAGTTCTCCATGGTGCCAGACGCAAAGCATTTCTTCTCCTTGGGCAGGTCCAGCCACAGGCGGTCCGTCTCCACCTCACCCGGTCCCAGAATGATGACGTAGGCTCGGGCCGTGGTGCTGGCATCGCGGTCCATCCCCGTGGACAGGGTGAAGTGATATGGAATGACTGGTCACAGCATTCAGAGTCAATTACATTACATTCTATCCAATTCATAATTAAATTACATTTAATTGACAATTCAAATTACAATATAATTTGATTTAATTATGAGGCCATGGAATATGCATGCATGTAACCGGGATGAATCATGAGGAAATTTCAGTGTGAAGAATAAATGTATGACTTCACTCGGTCCCTCCTCCACGACCGCCTGCTTCTTCTTCTTTTTCTTCTTGTTGGCGTTTCTATCCAGCCCCTGTTTACCCTGGGCCGTCTTCTGGGAGTTTGGATCAGTGTTTCTATCCCCCTCGTATCCCTGCAAGGCACACATGGACAAGCTTCTTAGCGGGTCAACTATACAGACCTCTTACTGTTTTTTAGGTATTTATAGGTATTCGATTAGAGATGGTTAGGTTTATCTATGGTAAGGTGAGGTTTTAGAGTCAGGGGAATGGTGCGGGCGAAAGCAACGAAACATGAGCAAAGTTTACATATTTGCACCGGCATTTGTATGCCACTATTCTAGTTACTTTGCCCAATAAGGCCAGTTAGGGGTTAGCTGTCTTGCTAAAGGGACCTTGACCAGGAGGAGATTAGGAAAAGACTAGCAACCCCCTAGTTGTGAAACAATCGAGTGTAAATGGAAGGTTGGGAGTGTTTACGGAACCTTGACAAAGAAGGTGCGGTCGATGCGTTTGTCCTCCTTCTTCCGGGACAGCCAGCGCTCACACAGGAACATGTACACCTCCTCCGTCTCGGAGTCCGTCACCTCCACCTGGTCCAGGTTCCAGTCGGCCCCCATCATGGAGTTGTCGTGGCGAATGCGGATCTTGAACACTTGGCCCAGGTCGACCGCCTCGATGGTGAACTTGTCCACCTGGAATCACAGAATCGGCGTTCTCTTTCACAAACACAACTGTGTGTTTGCGTGTCGTTACGCTAATCGTGTGCACAGAAAATTTCAAATAAAACTGTACGTACTTCTCCTCGTTCAAATTTGTTGCTGTTGCCCTCTGACTTGCTGAGTTTGCGTTCTCCAGTGTCTCCCAAGTCTCCGTAGATGGTGAGGAAGACGTTGGCATCGGTTCCAGCGCCGTACATATCCCCCGTCCGCACGGAAACCTTGTATTCGTGAGCTAAACATGTCAGGATAAAATGTACGGTAAGAGCTATGTTGGTAGACATGAGAGGTTAGGTCTAGGGGTTAGGTTTAAGGGTTAAGAGGTTTGGGGTAAGTGTAAGTAACCCCTAACCTGCATAAGTAATGCAGGTTAGGGGTAAGGGGATTAAGGGATAAAGAGGTTAAATGTTAAGGTTTGAGGGTTAGGTGTTAGGGTTCAGTGTTAGGGGTTTAGGGGTTATTGTTTAGGGGTTAGGTGTTAGTGTTAGGGGTTAGGTGTTAGTGTTAGGAGTTAGGTGTTGGTGTTAGGGGTTAGGTGTTAGTGTTAGGGTTGAGTGTTAGGGGTTAGGTGTTAGTGTTAGGGTTGAGTGTTAGGGGTTAGGTGTTAGTGTTAGGGTTGAGTGTTAGGGGTTAGGTGTTAGTGTTAGGGTTGAGTGTTAGGGGTTTAGGGGTTATTGTTTAGGGGTTAGGTGTTAGTGTTAGGGTTGAGTGTTAGGGGTTAGGTGTTTGGGAGGTTAGGTGTTAGTGTTAGGGTTGAGTGTTAGGGGTTAGGTGTTTGGGAGGGCTTACTCTCCAGGGCGTCTTCCACCTCGATCTCTGTGCTCTTCAGCGTTCCGTCTCTCAGGAGTTTCTCGGTGATGATGTCAGATGGGACCAGCTCCCTGACTGTCTCGCCGTCCTCCTCAGACTTGGCTAGCCAGCATTCACATGGGAAGATGGTTGTTTCAGACCCCTGCCATAAAATACGCAAACTATGTTTAGTATTGCCTTATTTTCCCATGGAACGAGTCATCATCATTAGGTATCATCATCTTATTTCGATTTGGTGTGGAAATACATTCAATTATACACCTATAAGCCTTTCCTAATGTGCATGGGCCCATTGTGAGGTGCCAGTTAATGTACTTATAAAAGGTATTGTAGAAATGTAATAAAAAAATGGAAAATGGAGCACCTTTCCTTTCCTGAGCTGTCGCCTGATTTCCACTCTGTCGAGGTGCCATCCTGGGTTGGTGCCTTGGTTGTCATGGCCGATCCTGATCTTCTCTATGACATCCCCGATATCCTCCAGCTGTGAGCAGGCAGACCACACAGCAGGAAGGGGAGCTATCAGCTCGTATTCGTGCAATGCTTGTCAGTCAATTTAACTCCAATACAAAGTGACATAAAAAATAAATAACATGAAATTAAAATGACTTTAAAATAAATCAAATCAATCGGAGAATTGTAGACTTTACACACTATTTCATGAGAAGAAAGCTACATTAAAAAAGAAAAGGTGTTTATTTTTGCATGTGTTTCTTGTATTTATTTGTGCTTACGCCTTTTTGTAGACTTTTTCGATGCCGATTATTCACGCACCTCTACAATGAACATGTCTTCTGCTGTTCTCTCAAAGTACAGGCGTCTCTCCCTCTTGTTGACACAGAGGTGTTTCTGCTGTGTGCAGATGCCCTTGCCACCGTACAGGACGATGAACACGTCAGCGTCCGTCCCCGCACAAAACACGTCGCTGGTGAAAATCTTTATCTCATAGGGCACAACTGGAAAGACAATGAAAAGGGTCATGTTTACTCAAAGTGTGCTCAGTGACGTTACCATGTGTGCAGACGAATGTATGGCTGCATTGTAAAAGCTGTTGCCTGTATTGCTCAATCAATCCGTCACCCATTAACTCATTCACTCACTCACTCACTCACTCACTCACTCACATGGCGTGTACAGTTCAGTTTGTAATTCAGCAGGAGACAGATCCCTCACGATGGCCCCATCATCCTCTCCTTTGTCCAGCCAACGGCCACATGGGAAACGAAGTCTTTGACCCTGTGAGGGGGCGTCTATCTCTACCCAGTCCAAAAACCAACCTGATGACCCACCTGAGAACACAAAAGAAAATCCCTAAATTAGGTCTCGATAAAAACACAGATATCTCTAATGTACTGGTGTTTTGGACCCCAGAAAAAATGCGTAGTCTTATGTAACGGCATTATGAATTGTAGTACACGACTGCAGGAAAAGAGACAATTTCGATTTTATATATACTCTATATACTCTTTTACTGTGAAATAAAACTGCTTGGGACGCAGGTTTCAAAGGGACATTTGGTTTTTAACTTTTCAGAGACGGATTGAAATGAATAATATAGATAGATATTAGATATTACCTACCTGAATTGTCATGGCCCATGCGTAGCTTCTCCAGATCTCCAAGGTCCACTGCTTCCACGGTGAACTCATTGATCATCCCTTGCTCAAATTTATTCTTATAATTCTTACATGCTTTTAGATTGATTATCCCTGTAGGAGGCACAGTGATGTGTGATTCACATATCTATCCCTTAAAGGTCTATTCAAATCAAACTATACATTTGGTTGTCCTAAAAAGATCTTTATGCCTGTAATTATTGGGACTACAGACATCCTACCTGTGTCATCATTTTCTCCAAATAAAATTGCGAAGACATTGGCATCAGTCCCTGCATATTTCTTTTCCCCAGTTTTTACTTTAATAGTATATGTAGTGGACATTGCTGTGGGAACAGAAACAAGAGATTAAAAGTTATTGGTTCAGTACGCCCTTCATCATGCAGTAGAACATTGCTTTATACCTTACTTGGTTCTCCTTCGGCTAAACTCTGTTCTATTTTTTTTCCTTTCTCATCACCACTTTAAATTAATCTTCAACACTGTTCCTCCCCTGCCCCCCCTGCGTTTATTAAAAAACAAGCCTCTCTCGGGGAATCCTGTTACATTTCTGCTCCAGCCCCAGGGTGGTGCCTGAGTCTTCGTCGTCGTCGTTCCTCTTCATGAAGGCCTCATCCACGGGCACCAGCTCCCTGGCGATCTGCCCGTCGTCCTCGTCCACGGCCAGCCAGCGGTTACAGGGGAAGTAGTAGCTGCAACGCCACCCAACGCATTTTAAAACACTGGCTGCCAACCAGACATGCATTTCTTTTCCCAATTTTCCCATCTAAGCTAAACAAAGTACCATCTTATCTTACCTTCTTCTAACCCGGACCTCCACCCCGCCGAAATGATATCTTCTCTAAACCTTAATATCTAAATGTTATAAATAGGTGCTATTTAGAAAACCTGCCATCATGGAAATGGGGTCCCTCTATCTGCAACTGCATGGAATCGAAACTGAGAGACTGTGAATGTGGCGATGGTTAATTGTGGTACTATAATATATATATTATACATATATTTATATCCCCTCACTTTCGTGAGAGGAAAGTGGTCTCAGTGTGAATGATTAAATTGTCTGAAACCTGTTTCCTGAGAATAACAAGTTATGGGGAGCCAACAGAGAGTCTTCATCTCCATAGCGACTCACGTTGTGTCCTCCTTAGTGTCCACGATCTCTACACGGTCCAGGTACCATGAGGAATAGGAGCTGTTGTTGTCATGGCGAATGCGTAGCTTTTTCAAAGTCCCCAGGTCCACAGCTGTCACGGTGAACATGTCTTCCTAGAAGATGTCAGAAGCTAGTTATTAGCTTAGTCTATTTATTATGTGTTTGACATACATTGTCTTTTCAGCCAGCTGATGGCAATTCATTTCAGTATACTACCAACAATGGCTCAAATAAGCTGATTTAATTTGACTACCTTAGTGTGACAGCAAGAGCATATGTATTTCTTTACTATGCCTGTTTACACACATCAAAGAACATCGCCTACGCATATGTTTTCACTGTAAGAAGAGCCCCCCGACTCCCCGACAAAAGTTTCTTTATTCTTCTTTAATCAAAGTCGGCTCGTCTCTGGTTACCTTTGATCCGTGTGGATAAATCCAACAAATTATCTGCGGACATGAGTTCTGTGTTCCTGAGGCCTCAGGTATAATGTGGAGATAAATTATTCAACGCTTTCAATTCATTAAGTGATGAGTAAAAGTAGGGCGGTGATGACTCTTAGGTCTCCCCTCCCTCCCATCTCCTGGCTCCCCTGCACCACAGCTGGCTTCGTCTGCAGGAGAGCGTGTAATCCTACAAGAATAACGCTCCCGCCCACAGCCTGCCGTAGGGCTTGTGTTGCGTGGAAGTGTTTGAGTCGGTGCCTGACAGCGAACAGCACATCTTTATAATTAGAACCCCATTTCTAAGGCACGGTTTATCTATTCTTTGTGTTCATCTTAAAACCGTCGGGATTGTGGTAGAATCGGGGCCTCGGGACTTCTTTAATCACTCTATGCCGGTGCGGGTGGGAGGGAGAAGTGATGGGGTGGTTCACGAGTTCAAACATCTAATAGGAAGAGAACTGTTGTACATTTCGTTTGGTATATTTTATACCGTCACTATTTTTTGTTTTTATCTCCAGCAAGGTAGTTAGCGACTACAACTTAAAAAGCTTCTCTCAAAATATACATCAATGTTCACAAAATAAAAATGAAAGACAACTATAGAATTATGAAAAGAAATTCTGAAAAGAACACATTTTTCACGGGGTATCCGTTACTTTGGTCAGGCCTACGGGGTTAAAACAACGTGGTACTCTGCCCTCGCTGTTTAACCTGCGTCGTTACCTTCGCTCTCTCAAACTTGTTGAGGTTGTCCGACTTTTTCAGATAGCGCTCTCCGGTGTCTCCGTTCTCGCCGTAAATATTGATGTAGACGTTGGCGTCTGTTCCTGCTCCGAGCATGTCGCCTGTGAACACGCTCACTTCGTACGTGTTCTCTGCGGTAGGAGGACGACACAAGGCCTGCGTTAGCGGGGAGGCCGACACGAGGGTTAGGCTTCTGTGTTACTGTGAGCCATGCATTACTGATGAGACCTCTTCAGGCTGCCACGGGTCATGTGCTTCAGGGAAGTGTGTCAACTTCAGCAATGCCAGGTCGCTTACACATACATGCTAATACTCATTCTACTTCTGTCGTTTAGGAGATGCTTTTATCCAAAGTGGCCAGCAGTGGATTCAGATATAGGTCATTAATGAGCAGGTATGAAGTATTTTACGTAAAGTGAGTGAAAAATACATGAATGGTCAGTATAGTCTAGTCAAGAAAGGTTGAGAACCCTGCACCAGTCTATCCTGACCACTTATTTATCTTTTTTGACCCGCGAACCCCATTGTTGGGTTTTCATTTTTGGCGACCGCAACACATACAGAATAACAATATCAGTAATAATAGCAACAAACATTGTTTGAGAAAGGTTGAGAACCCTGCACCAGTCTATCCTGACCTCTTATTTATCTTTTTTGACCCGCAAACCCCATTTTTGCGTCTTCATTTTTTGCGACCCCAACGCATACAGAATAACAATATCAATAATAATAGCAACAAACATTCCTCTTCCATACACGCTTATTTCTTCCCCAGGTACCCTGACCCTGGGGAAGAACTGTGGGTCCCGGGGATAAAAGCGTTGGATAGAAACGTTCTGCTATCCGACCACACAGTCATATACGGCCGCCCTGTGCTCTACCTTCCAGATCCTCCGCGTCCTCAGGCAGAAGCTCCACCACCAGCTCCCCGTCCTCCTCCCCCCGCGCCAGCCACCGGGAGCAGGGGAAGCGGTAGGACAGCACCACCGGCTGCAGCCTCTCCTCCATGGCCTCCTCCTCGTCCTCCTCCTCGTCCTTCTTCTTCTTCTTCTTCTTCTTCTCTTTCTTGTCCTCCTTTTTCTTGGGGACGGCCACCATGGCCATGATGAGCCGCTTGACGTCCACCGTCTCCAGGAACCAGCCCGACCCCATGCCCTGGCCGTCGTGGCTGATGCGGATCTTGAAGATCTTCCCCACGTCTCTGGCCTCTGTCTGGCAGGGGAGAGGGGAGGGAAGGGAAGAGCACGCGTGAACTGAGATGCTTTCACCTCTCTGTGTTTGATTCCTTTCCTGACGCCTTAAGGTTTTTTTCCGCAACGTTTTGATGAGCACATTTTCTGTGATTGTAATTTTTGCGCGAGTAATGCAACACTAGATTGTGTGTTTGTCGGGTGACATTGTATTTAAATGATCAATAGTGTTTGGTACCCTAAATATTTCGGTGGCGTTGCGTTCATAGTTGTTGGATCTGCTTTCCAGGGTAATGATCTCTGTCTTTCCCTTGTCCCCGAAGATCTGGATGACCACTTTGGCGTTGGTTCCAGCAAACGACACATCTCCGGTGACTACTGTTACCTCATAGTTAATTACTGGAAAACAAGAAGACATAATTATAGATGTATAAAATGTTATAACCATGGTGACTTTATATTTTCTATTTACAATTTGCACAAGTCTGTCTTAGTGACATCTCAATGTGTTTGTATTCGTGTTTTTAGATTTATGTAAAATCAAATAAAACTTTGTTTGTAGAGTGCTCTCCATGCAAAACATCAGAAGGATTAACAAGTGAAACATAACAAGAATATCACAAGAACAAGAAATAAGAGTGGTTTACTCTCACTTAAGATTACTCTTATTCTTAACAAATTTCTTCTTTATTTCTCGTTCACAAACAAACATCAATGTGTTGTAGCAATGTATGAACCCATATATTTCTAGTTGTCACCCACGTGTTGCTCATATCCTCTCATGAATATGAATGTCTTAAGCATGACGCCTACATTGTTCGGTGTCCAGGGTTTCGCTGGGATAGATCTCCACCTCTGTCTTGCCATCCGCTTCGTCCCTGCACAGCCAGCGGTGGCTGGGGAACATGTAGTGTTTGCCGTGGTTGGGAACCATGATCTGAACGCTGTCCAGGAACCAGCCTGCGCGCATGCCCTCGTTGGTGTGGCCAATCATAAGACGGTTGATCTACCGGGGGAAAGAATCAATGTATGTGTCAGGGGACGGGGCGTTTTTAGGTTTCTGAAAGTGAATTGGTCTAAAGTATGCCCCTCGCCTGTCTCTAACCAGTCCAATCTTTAGGATTGGCTAGTGACTTGGAAAGAACAACAAAAGGTTGATGTACGATATACTGCACATCATTCAAAGCTTGAATGGTGTGCTTCATGTATCTCCAATTACCTTCCTCCTTATTCCTTAAAAGAAGGGAGGAAAAACGAGCAACTCACACTTAGAACCTACAATGTCCACACAGATACACCCTGCAACAGCATTACCTTCTGTGGAACCTACTGGTCCTGGTACTGTTATGGTTTGCTATTTACCATTTTGTCATTTAGCAAAGCTTTAAGCAGGATCCAAAATCAACACCCCACATCAGCCAATGGCGGACAGATTAGACCATTTGGCAGGTAAAAAGAGAAAATTCCAAAGCAGTAGAATAAGCAGTGAATTTTAGATACAAATCCTTATGACCAGGCAGCGTCTTGTTCAAAGATGCCAACATGTTGGCTGCAAACTATCGTCCAACCAAGAACCTTCTGGCTGGAAGTCAAACATCTTTTATTATTTTATTGGTATAACGTCTAGACCAGGCCTCTGCCCCTCCCATCCTCTTAGGCTCACAGGAAAGCATCGTGTAAGCGCACCTGTCCGATGTCGAAGGTCTCCACGGTGAAGATGTCAATGCGGCCCGTCTCAAAGTAGTTCCCCAAGTTGTTGTCTGAGACCTCCAGCATCATCCTGCTGGTGTCGCCCTTCTCCCCGTAGAGCTTCACGAACACCTTGGAGTCAGAGCTGCTCCCGGGGATGCTGCCGGTCTTCACTGCGATGTGGTAGCCCACGTCTGGTGGCATGAACGCACACACACACACACACACACACACACACACACAAACACACGCACAGACACACATGCAAACACACACACACACACACATGCACAGACACAAAAACACACATGCATAGACACACACAAACACATGGACACACATATGCACAAACACACACACACACACACACACACACGCACGGACACAGACACACACAAACAAATATATACAAGCATGAACAATCACGTACATGAACAAACATACATGCATAATCACGAAACACGGACATAGACACGTTTCAAAAAGTTTGACTTGTTTAACTCAGCCCATAATTGAGCCTTCTCGTGGCAATCCGAAAAAGACTTACTGTAAAGGCGTTGGCCATCAGAGAAGGGCACTAGTTCTCTAACGATCTGTCCATCATCTTCATTACGATCAAGCCACCTGGAACAGCCAATGAAAACATGACAATGTCCCGTCACTTTCACATCTGTGGCTGTTATGTTTCCCACACGTCTTCAATATCGCCTAAGCTCTAATGCTTCTAATGCATATATTCGTATGTGTCATAACTAAATCTACATACTTAGATGCAGATCTGCTTCCTACATCTAATAATAAGAACGCACACACAGAGACACAGACACACAGGCACAGACACAGACACACACACACACACACACACACATATATATACAGCATAAATATATATTATATATATATACGTATATATATATATATGTATATACATATATATAAAAATATATATTTTTGTTTCCCACAAAATGTACTTAATAAAAAACAAGTGACATGCTTTTACTACTTGGAAATATGCTTTTGAAAAGGATTGTTGTGTGTGTGTGTGTGAGCTCTCACCTGTTGCATGGGAACTCCACAGCCTGAGACTCGGCCTGGCCCTCCTCCCGGACCAGAACCTTATCCAAGAACCAGCCACAGCCCCCACCCCGGCCGTCATGTCCTATCCTCACACGCTGCACCTGCCCGATGGACACCGCCTCGATGATGAACTCATCCATCTGGAGGGGGACGCAAGCACACCGTCAGCAGAACACAACACAAAAGAACACAAAGGTTCAGACATTGCATTGTTATCGCCTGAAGACTATTCACTATTTTAGTCAATACCTTTTCACCCAAAGGGTGAATCCAGATTCAGGCCATTAAGGAGCAGCATATAGCGAGTCACGCATCTTGCTCAAGGCTGTCTACATGTAGTGGTGTGGGTGGTGGGACTCAAACCCAGATCCTTCGGGCTGGTAGTCGAACAGCCTAACCACTACACTATATATTATATTATATATTCTAATATTACAATGAATAAATATTATAATAGCATGGTGCTAGCGGGGCTAGCGGTGGTTGGACTCACGCTGCCCTTCTCGAACTTGTTGACGTTGTTTTTGCAGACGACCAGCTGCCGATCCCCGCTGTCGCCTTGGTCACCGATCAGGTTGAGGAACACCGAGGCGTCCGTGCCGCTGCCTCCCACCGTGCCGGTGCACACCGTCACTCTGTACTTGATCACTGGGACACACCACAGGATATACCTTCTCACTCCTATACCGTATACTAGTGTATATACCTTCTCACTCCTATACCGTATACTAGTGTATATACCTTCTTACACCTATACCGTATACTAGTGTATATACCTTCTCACTCCTATACCTTATACTAGTGTATATTCCTTCTCACTCCTATACCTTATAAGAGTGTATATACCTTCTCACTCCTATACCGTATACAAGTATGAATACCTTCTCACTCCTATACCGTTTATGAGTACATATACCTTCTCACTCCTATATGGTATACGGGTATGTATACCCTCACTCCTATACCTTATAACACTATATGTACCCTCTCACTCCTATACCTTATACGAGTGTATATACCTTCTCACTCCTATACCATATACGAGTGTATACGCCTTCTCACTCCTATACCTTATAACAGTATACATAACTTCTCACTCCTATACCCTATAACAGTGAGCGTGTGTGAGCGTGTGTGTAGTGATGTACATACGGGCCAGGGGTCCAGTGATGGTGTCCCCGGAGGCGGGTAACTCCCGGACCACCTCCTGGTCGTCCTCGTTGGTGTCCAGCCATCGCTCGCAAGGAAAAGAGTACTTCTCCTTTGTTAACGTCTTCATGATCGTTGCCTGGCAGAGAGTGACAAAATGGAGAGGCAAGGAGGAATTGGTTTTATATCACTGTGGTATTTATTTGTCATTTGAAATGATAGTCTCAGAATAGGGCTAGGGTCGAACTAATTGTGACCACCTGTGTTCCATGTATTTAAGTTGACTATTTTCTGCCCCTGTTTGTTGTTTCGCTTTGTTTCTGTGTCTGGTCTGTTTGAGGAAAGTCCTGTGTTACACTGTAACAAGGACACTTTACAGTGTCCTTGTTACAGAAGCAACGCAATAACCTCTAACAGCATGCACTTAAAATGTTATAACGTAATGGAACAGCCTAACCCTAACCATTTCACCTCCTGCTCCAGGCCTGACAAGAATGTGTTCTAAACTTAACCTAATAGACACTTTTCACCGAGGTCTCATAGTAGGACAAACACAGGTGTTGCTCGTAACACTAATTATGGCTCTGCTCCTCTTATGTACCAGGGCACGGGGCGTAGACTTCTCTTCACTCGTTTAGTCTACTACCCGTGCCCTGGTATATAAAAAGAGCAGGCCCCTAATAGATGTTATGAGCGACACCGTGTTTGTCCTACGAACATGCTGCTGTGAAAAAGGACTACTCATGTTGTAAAGGAGTTGAGGATAGTTGTTTTTTTTTCGCTCCGTATCATATATATTTTAGATTTTACTTCATATTTACCTTACTGAGATGCCACCCGGCGAACGGATTTCTCTTCTCATGCCAGATGCGAAACTTGGTTATCCTCCCTAGGTCAGGGAGTTCCACCTGGTGGATGAGGACATGGTCATTGATTAGAGTACAGTCAGTGTGGCACATGGTGATGTGTTAGTGGTGATCAAGCCAACATCAGACACAAACCATGAACTTGTCCACTTGGCCCTGCTCAAAGTTGTCGGATTTGTTGTCCAGCCTTATTTCGTCCGACTTGCCCTGGAACCCGTAGATCTGGAAGGAGATGTCTGCGTCCGTGCCCGAGTTTGGGAGGTCCGACGTCCAAATCCACAAGGACCACGGGTGTTCTGTGGAGTACCGTGTGCAGG
>OOFG01107254.1:0-11757 GCA_900323295.1 Molva molva | reverse complement strand
CCACCCTCCCCGGGCTTCCTGTGGTCAATCACGGGGCCCAATCACAGCTACTGAATAATTCAGCTCATTCATCAGCTGTAATCTGATTATTCATCGCATATCAAAAAAATGAATAATGAAACAGCTCTGCGCAGAGCCTTGGCCTTGGGGGTCATTTCCATATCCTGCGCGGTGTGGCGTTTTGTTCCGCGGGATGGAGGGATGGGGAAGATGGAGGTGAAGGAGCAAAAGTTTGGGGGCATCAGCGGATCCTTCATCGTTTTTGTCTTCTTCATCCCTCCGAGTGTTCCTCTCGTTGCTTTTCTTGCTGTGTTTGGATACACATCTCTTACTCTATCTCTCATTCCTTCTGGCCCTTTTCCTCCGTTCTTCCTCGTATTCCTTCCTTTATCTTCCTCTCCCTTGCTATTCATTACTGTGTCCCTTTCTCCATCTCTCTCCCTATTTTCCTCTGTCTCTCTATCCCCTGATTTCTCCATTCCCTTTCTTTCACTCCCCCCTCTTTCCCTGTTTCTGTCCCTCCATTCCTCAGAGCATCTTGAACGTCCTATATCTCCCCCTCCAACGCTCTCTCTTTCCTCTCCTCCTTCTTCTCCTTCCCCTGTTTCTGTAAGTCTTTTCGTCAGAGTCTCTCAACCTCGCTCTCTCTCCCCCTCCCTCCCCTCAATCTCCCTCTCTTCATCTCTGTTTTTCCCTCTCCCCCTCCCTTTGGGCTATGCTCATCAGTATTCAAAGCATCAGGTGAATTATTCCTATTGAAATAATTGATTGTTTGTCGGCCGGACGCCTCAGTAAATAATGGATGACTTCATCAGGGACTATCCCAACCTCTGGAGAGTGACTGACAGCTCTGTTTAATAAGCACAGTCTCCCCCCCAACCCCCTCCGACACACACACACACATCATCATCACGCTTACACACACAATCACACACATACTCGCAACCAGCATAAGGCTTATATATATACACACATACACACACACACACACACACACTAACACACACACACAAACATCATTCATTGACACACATATGGACAACATCCCGCTTACACACACACACACACAGCATCACGCTTACAAACACGCACACACACATATATACAGACACACACACATCATGCTTACACGCCCACACACACACACACACCAGACACACACACACCCGTGGCCCTCGGTGGGGGACGACTACATTCTCCACCTCATGGATGGAGAAACAGAATGAAGGGATGGAGATTTGGCTCCAGGCCTCAATATCCATTAAAAAAAAAAAGTATTGGAAAAGTTGAGCTTGAGTTTGCGTTCACTTATACATACCATCACTGAAATATTAATAGTAATAACAATAATACTACTACTACTCGGTAATAATGCAAATAATGACCAACTACTACTACTATGAATAGTAATATTGTTAACAATAACAATAAGGAAATAAAGATTAGGTTAACCTGAAGCAGTGTGATATATCCCAACATCATAGGTTAGAGGGTGACCACAGCACAGGGGAATCACACACATGCAGTTAGCATATCATCGAGCGGTCGTATCGGGATACAGATCCTAATTAAACTCAATCGTTAATCATCAATCATGACTGTTTAAAAGGATCATTAGAACTCCAACACATCTATTCCACAACAAGGGTTTCTATCTGGAAATCAGAAACAACCGAGGCACCAACAACAACAAAAAAAAGAGAGAAATCCTCTTAGCTCCTTAGTGAGAGGAACCCGTAGCTTGGTGCTAGCGTAGCAACGTAGCTACTGATTGGCTTAGAGCGCAGCTCCTCTTAGACCTCATTTAAAAATGCTGTGTGTTTTGGAGAATGTGGGTATTTCCATGTGTGTGTGTGTATTAGCGAGAAAGGGAGAATAAGATAAAGAGGGGGTGATGTAAGAGAGAGAGAGAGTGATAGAGAGAGAGAGGTGTGAGTGGCGGAAAGGGAGAGAGAAAAAGATTGTGCGCTAGAGTGTGTGAGAGAGGAAGCAAGAGGGAGAGAGAAAGCGAGGAGGGAGTAATGTAAGAGAGAGAGAGGGTGATGGAGAGAGCAAGTGAGAGAAAGATGGAAGAGCACGAGAGAGAGAGAGAGAGAGAGAGAGAGAGAGAGAGAGAGAGAGAAAGGGTGATAGAGGGAGCCGGTTGGGGGGTCTTGGGTGGGAATGAGATTGTGTTGTGCAGCAGTAGTAGTGGTATTAAGCTGACCTTTCTCCCAGTAGGTGGCAGAACATGGATCTTCCAAAGACCTCCCATGTGAAGAAGAGACTTAGTTCTGGGCCATTGACATGTGCTCACCACTAGCACTGAAGGCTGGATCAACAACAACAACAACAACAACAAGTTTCTCTTCCATGCTAAGGTGTAGCTACCAATTCACGTCACACCCCTGCTCGAAAACAATCTTGTAAACAAGCTGACGGTTTGTCTCACACAGTCCAAGAGCAATATGGCGGTAGAAGGAAAGGTGTTTTCTATTGTGTTGCCAGCGGACGGCTCAAGATAGCATAGTCTTGTTTTGGGTGAAAGTCATGACTATGAGTCATATTTAGCAGACACTTACCGTGGGGCTGAGCAGAAAGCATAGAGTCAATGTAACTTAATGATGAGTAAGGGTACATTTACATTTACATTTAGGGTATTTAGGAGACGCTTTTATCCAAAGCGACTTACAATAAGTACATTTGTCGGAAGAAAGAGAAACAACACTATATCGCTGTCGATACAGTAAGGATTTGTAAGTGCCAAGCACTTACAATTTCTAGGTTAACCCATTCCCCGTATACAACAAAGATAGCTAGGATAAGATGCTACATGATGCTAAGTGCTATTTTTAAGTGCCAGGATGTACAACATACAACAAGTGCGTACATTAAGTGCCAGGATGTACAAACATACGATACGAAGTGCATAAGAGGGGTGTTTTAGGAGAGTAAGGGAGGAGGAGGGGCGGTGGGGGGTAAGGAGGGAGGCTATGCAGAGTCCAGGTGAACTCTGAACAAATGAGTCTTGAGTCTCTTGCGGAAGATGGTGAGGGACTCTGCCGTCCTGACAACGGCAGGGAGCTCGTTCCACCACTGCGGTGCCAAAAGAGAGAAGAGTTGTGATTTCGATGATCGACCTTTGCTTGCTCTTAGCGATTGGCGGTACCAGGCGTCCAGCTGAGGTAGTTGAGCGGAGCGCTCGAGCAGGGGTGTGTGGTCTGACCGACGCTTGGAGGTAGGCAGGGGCAGTTCCGTTGACCGCCTTGTAGGCCGGTACCATCGTCTTGAATCAGATGCGAGCTGCTACAGGGAGCCAGTGGAGGTCACGTAAGAGGGGGGGTCACACGGGAAGATTTTGGTAGGTTGAAAACGAGGCGTGCTGCAAGGAAGAACTACGGGATGGCTACGGCATGTTTTGCAAACAGTTTGAACAGAAAGAGAGAGATATAGAGATCTTATTGCAAATTAAGTGCAAATGAAACGTTAGAATGATTACAGATACATATATAATGTACAAACTACTCACTGAGAAAGGGTGACAGCATTTTTTTAAATAAAACCGACTTCAACTCAAACCAAACCAATGGTTCATGCCCATCAATAGTGTTTAAGGACATAAGGGCTATAATGCGGCTGCATGAATATCTTAACATTCAACAATACATACCCATCATTCCACAGAACAGGTGCCACCACACCGGGATCCTGGACATCCCTATGTCTGCAAGGCCCGTTAAGATCCTAGCATTAACATGACTTCCATGGTTCTCCCATTCACACTCCAGGTGATCCTACCTTGTGAGGACCTATGTCTCCTGTCACACTGGGCCTTTGTGACCCCAGGTAGGATTCAATAGCTCTTTGTGTGTGTGTGTGTGTGTGTGTGTGTGTGTGTGTGTGTGTGTGTGTGTGTGTGTGTGTGTGTGTGTGTATGTGTGTGTGGCGATGTCAATGGAGCATGTGTTTAAATCCTGTCGCAGTAAACGTGCCGTTGACAGCAAAAATGTGTGCATGTTAACGTGTGCATGTTTAAATGTATTTACACAGGAAAACAGCAATACTGAGAAGTTTCTGAACATGGTTTGAAGAATGATCCGGTTTGTCTCTTCTGACAGCCTCTTTGCTTCACACACACCTGGTGTTGCTTCACACACACACCACACAAGATGGTGATGAAAACGACGATGAAGATTGTGATGGAGGAAAGGTGCACAGATTCCAGTTTGTGCTGCGTCATCACAACCGAGCAAGGGAGAAATGTCCTTGCATTTTACAGCAGAGAAAGCAAAGAAGTTGCTCTTGATGAGTTGTCAGTGTTGGCAAAGCTACCTTCGAAAGTGCAGTGAGCTAAGCTACCAGTTACTCTACATTCAATTAAGCTTCACTACCCAGAAGCTACCCCCCAGAGAAATGTAGCAAGCTAAGCTACAAAAACGTGGCAAAAGTAGTTTACTACATTAGAAGCTATTTTTTTTTTTTAAGGCTCCGCTGTGCTTGAGCCTCAGAAATGCTTGGGAAATGTAGCTTGTGTGGACGCTACCACGCTACTTGATCAATAAAAGAGCTTAGCTACTGAAAAGCTATTTGATTTAGAAAACTGCAACGTTACCACCACACTACTGAGAAATGTAGTTAAACTAGTAACGTCACTACTTGTAACGACGCTACTGCCCAAGACTGAGTTGTATACCACAAATGTCCATGCTACACATATCCATGCTACCTTGCCCTAGCTTGTTGGGCAACACCAGCAAAAGGTGTTGAACACAATCTTTTTGAATAGAGACCAAAATAATGTTTTTCTACTCAAATTATGACATTGAAATAATACAGACTTAAGCTTGAATAAAAATAAGGGCAAACAGAACATTAGGCAGGGCAACAAAAAAGTGACTTTTATTTGTCAACTGAAAGCATTCATCTCTCTTTACAAAAAAACACATATTTTTCAAATACATCCATTAGCTGTATCTAAAATAGAACCTCATACGTATACTGTTTCAAGAGTTGCAAAAACAGATGTTATCGCTTTAAAGGGTACAAATGTAATTTGGACTACCTGCCGACATACATAGTATTAGAACTAACTAATACTTAATTTGTTTATTCAGTCGAAAATAGAGATGTGACACAGGCCAACAGGATCCTACAGCTACACAGTATGCAACACTGGAGTGAACATTTGTGAATATTTGTGATCCATCACGAAAACACATCATGGATTACATACATGAGCTTTGGTTTGATGCTAACTGTGCGAGCTTTGGTTTGATGCTAACTGGGGCAAGCTTAGATTGGATGCTAACTTTGGTAAGCTTATGTTTGATGCTAACTTTGGCGAGCTTAGGTTTGATGCTAATTGGGGCATGTTTATTGTCAAGTCAAGTCTATTTTATTTATATAGCCTGTAATCATGGTTAGTCTCAAAGGGCTTTACAGGCCATATATTTATACCCCCTAACCCTAGCCACCCAAAGCGCAAAAAAAATTAGAATTTTTCAGCAGTCAGCTTCCCTGATTACAGGTGGCAGACTGTTCCACATATGGTGCGCTCAAGGAGTAATGTGGAGAAGAGAGAATAGCAGTGTCGCAAATGTTCTGGTTCTAGTTAGGAGTCTAGCAGTGGCATACTGTACAATCTGGAGGCTTTTTGAAGTTAATTTCAGTAAACCAGAGAACAGTGCATTACAGTTATCTAGTCTAGATGATATAAATGCGTCAATGATCGTCTCTGCATCTGCTGCGGATCATATTGGTCTGATTTTAGCAAAGTTTCTAAGATGAAATAATTTAGTTCTGGTAATATTTTTTACATTTTGATCAAAAGAAAGCATAGAAGACACCAAGATTTTTGACACAGGATCTTTGGGAGATAGCAGAGCCCTAAAAACACAGTGTGAAATCTGCAAATTGTGTTTCAAAATACTGCTGCTCACCTATAAATCACTAAACGGTTTAGGGCCAAAGTATAGCACTGAAATGCTTCCGCTATATGAACCCTCTAGACCTTTAAAATCAACTGGGACCAGTCAGCTGATTGGTCCCAGATTCTAAACAAAACATGGAAGAGCATGATTCAGCTCCTATGCAACACAAAGCTGGAATAAACTTCCTGAAGATCTGAGACTTGCCACAACCCTGACTACATTTAAACCAAGATTAAAAATGTTTATGTTCACCTTCGCTAAATTATAATGCAATTTTAACTCAATTTTCTTTCATGCATTCTTTTGAATCATGTTTTCATGTGTATTTTATTGATTATTTTAAATGTAATGGTTAAATGTATTTCATGCATTTTTTTTATCATATTTTATTTTATGACATGTTTTTACGTTAACCACATTGAGCCTGCCTTGTGTATGAAATGTGCTATATAAATAAAGTTGACTTGACTTGACTTGTTGCATCAGGCTGATGATGATCAACTCCGTTTTCCCTGTGTTATGCTGCAAGTAGTTTTAGGACATCCCAACCTATTAATTCCAGTCAGGCAAGATTCGACCTTCTGGATCTGGGAGAAGTGGTTTGATCCAATAGGAATGTCTATTTGAGTGTCATCAGCATAACAGTGAAAGCTTATTCCGTAGATGTGGATAATATCGGCAAGAGGGAGCATGTTGATTGCAAAGAGCACTGTACCAAGGACAGACCCCGGGAAGACCAAAGCTTGGGTTGCAGTGTTTCGATTTGGAATCTTCCCAAAGAACAAATTCCGTTCTATTTTTTAGATAAGATTTGAACCAGAGAAGAGACAAGCTTTTGATGCCAACAGTGTTTGAGACGATCAAGAATAATACTATGGTAAATTGTGGCAAAGCTCTGAGCGGGAGCCTCCAGGGAGTGTGCGTTGCGGTCCATGGTAAAGAAGAAGATTGCTTACCACTTTGGTCACAGCCGTTTCAGTGGAATAGAAAGTCCTTAACCCAGCCTGAAAGGGTTCAAATAAGTTGTTTGTCATCCGGGGATGGACGGTTTGGTTAGCTACCGACCAAGTTTTTCCAGGACTTTAGAAAAGAAAGGAAGGAGCATCCTCGTATGAGGGTGCGAGTGTCTTCATTGAACCATGGCGCTGGTCTGTTTCTAGTTAGCTTTTCAACACTAAGAGGAGCAGCAGAGTCGGTGGCTGCAGATAAAGTCATCGTTGTGGCAGTGTTGAAGTCATCAGTGAGACTATACACGGAGCGCCTATAGTTAGTGAGAGGAGCAAGTGACAGGTAACTTATCTGCCATGGCAGCAGTATTACAGGGCTGATACGACGACAGATATAAGTAGTTTGGCGGACATCGCAGGGGCAAGATACCACCACCTGGAAAGTGAGCAGAAAGTTGTCAGATAAAGCTGAGGTATAAGGTGAGACAACCACTTCTGGAATTGAAACATCACGGGACAAGATTAGATCCATTGTGTTTCCACCATTGTGGGTATGGTGCTGCACAAGCTGTTTGAAGCCAAGTGTCTGAGGTGGACAAACCTTTTTGAGAGAATTAGACTGATTATTCACAGGAACGTTGAAATCCCCAAATGAGCAATATATTGTCAGAATATAAAATTTTTCGGTTGCCGTGGCCTGCATGTTTTACACCTCGATACAGTATGGGGCAGCCCCCCACCTACAATACTATTAGGTGAAGTTATACTATAAACCTGGCAGTCGCTGCTGTGACAAATATTAAAACATGGAGGTGGCTCAGTGTCTATCACCCAGTCTAACAAGCTTAGTTTACCCACCCAGTGTACTAGACTCTGCAACTTTGTATGTTGCTAGCAGATTCGCTAATTGCCTGCATCCCAGCGTGCTGTAAGGGAATGTGAAACCCTGGCTATCAACAAAACCTAGGCCCTGCTCTAAACTACATCCTGCCAGCCAACGTTTTATGGACATGCTTACCTTGTTTGATGCAGAACAGAACTCCAATACAGGTTACTAATACACCAATCAGTTTTACAGTAGTGATCGCTAAACAACAATCAAACTATATCATAACAGCGTGAGTAGGATAACGATACCATTTCACAAAGGTTTTAGCAGATGGGGGCTGATACGACCTGGTAGCAATCCAAAAAATCTAGCCAGCAGCAGCGTCATTGGCCTCACACACTTGATCCTAACTGTGGCAAGCTTAGGTTTCGTGAACTGTAAAGAGACAATATTTTATGTGAAGAACAACAGTTTGCCGTCTTTAACACAACAACACTAGCTGCTAACACACTATGTTCTGTTCATACTCAACAAAACAACCAATGACGATCATTCACACAATAACAGAATTAATAGTAAAATAAAAATGATTAGCAGCAGACAACAAATGATTAAGAACTTACTACAGGGCTTGTACATCAGAATGCATCACGAGAGGACTCAAGAGAGTTGTAGTACTGTACAATTCTAAATCAGTGTAAATAGTCTCCCCATAATGACACATTTTTTCATGATCACTTTCTAAACAACAATGACCAACATTAGTTCTAACATAATATCTTACCTTCGGATGCTCCTATGCTTCCAAAATGGAGGTGGTCATTATGGTGTGACGTTGTGATGTACAATTCCTATATCTACCCCAGGGCTAGGGAAAGCATCCATTTCTCCCCTGGGAAGCTACATAACTAATGTCAAGGTGAATATACATGAACCGTCTTATTTGCCCTTGAACCATTGTTCATCCTGATCTTTTCCAAGCAATGCTAAGTTATATTATGAAGTGGAGAGGCTGTTAATTAAACCCGAGTGTTATGCATTAATTACAATTGTTATGCATAAACCGACTGTTTGAAGTGAATGAGGATGAAGTGTTTTTAATTTGCGTACTAGATTCAAGCCATCGTCCATCTCCTTTAGCATAGAGGAGCATGAGCGAGGCTTGCAACACACCATCATTGGCATTCATTTTAGCCTAGTGCATCGTAGCTTAGCTAATTTAAATTTGGTGTGTGGGTTTGTGTGTGTGTGTGTGGGAAGGACGGCAGTGTAGCTTTACAATTCAGTAAATATACAACATTTGATAATTTACTTTTAGTCAAATGCTTAATTTATTACTACATCCACAATATTATTTATTTTAATATATTTTCTTTTGAGGCAAGCTGTTTCAACTCTTGCCAGAAGATAGATTGACAAATGGATTTTCTTGACAACAGGGGTAAGGCTTATAACCCCTTAAAATAGCTACCATACTCCGTTGAATAAACCTAGTAAAATTATTCTTCACCTACTGTTATCCGAAAGTAGCCAACCTTCAAATATAAAAAAAAATGTAAGCTTTTTGTGTACCAAATACAAATTTCCATCCTTTGAGATGGAAGATGGAGGAGTGATTCAGTCCACTCCTTCTGAGGCAGCCTGTGTTTTAAGTGGTTGTTTTTTCCAAATTGCCACATTTTAAGTGTTTGTTTTTCTTTCTGCTTGCATACGATCAGAGATCCAAGAGGATCTCTGATCGACCTAACCTTTTGTTTTCCCGACAGGGGCCCTCTTTTCACAAGGGGCTCCTAGAGTGACAAACAACTGGAGATGTAGGCTTCAGATGCGTGGAGAGGAAAGGAAAGTCTGCCTTGAGGGGGGACATGGTTTCCTTAAGTATGGTATTAATATGAGCAACGTCCTTACGGGGGCCGTCGTACGCATACACACACACTATCTAAACACACACACACTATCTAAACACACAGACACACACACTAACTTAACATACAGACACACGGCTACAGCATCTGTGAAGCACACAACACAAACAAACAAAAGGAAACACCCTAACCTTGTAAAGACGCATATATTCATGCACACATATCCGTTTGCAAATAAACTGACATATTGGTCACTTTGATTCATACAAGGAAACAACAGACAAATGAGATCATGTATGTGTGCGCACGAACACACACCATTTTCGATATCTTTCTCTTTCTCTCACTTTCTCAAAAACAGATAATCATACATATGAAAGAACAAATGCATGTGCACTGCATATGCATTTAATGGTTTCTTTGCTGGGGGTGCTGAGTGGGTGATTTCAGGCCAGGGGGGGGTTAATGAACTGTCTTGTTTCAAACAGAGGAGCTGACCTCCGCGCTTATCTGCTGCCCTCTGTTCCTCTCCTCTCTTCTTAGCTCCCTCCCTCTCCACCTCCTCCCTACCGACTCTCCTCTCAGCTCCCCTCATCTCTACTCCGCTCCCATCTCCTCTTCTCCTCTCAACCTCCCTGATTCCTACTTCACTCCCATCTCCCCCTCTCCTCTGTCCTCTCTCAACCTCTCTCTGCTCTGCTCCCACCTCCCCTCTCCTCCTCCACTCGCTTATCTCCTCCCCTCTGCTCCTCCAAACCGTCCTCTCCTCCCTATACCTCCCCTCCCCTGTTCCTCTCATCTCTCCTCCTCTGCTCCACATCTTCTCGTCCCCTCTTCTCCCATCTCCCTTCCCTCTCAAATCTTTTTTTCTCTCTCCCCTAACCTCTCTCCTTTTTTTCCATTCTCTACTCACCTCCTCTCAACTGTCCTCTCCTCTACTCCGTTCCTCTCAGCTCTCCTCCTTTCTAATTTCTCCTCCCTTCGTCTCCTCTGCCTAACTAATTTCCCGGTAACCACTGTGATTTATGAATAAATACAGTTGTTCTACAAAAGGCCAGAAGTGCATGATATGTTTTGCTCTAGTGGGAAGGCCTTGATTTGGGTGTTTGGACAAGTTCATTGCATTGAACTTATACTGGACCTCGAAACATTGTAGCAAGATAAGACATATCTCTCTCCATCTATCTATATTTATCCATTCTCTCTCTCTCTCTCCATTGATGGGAGTGCTACATTCACAGAGATGAATGTAGCACTGTAGCACAGAATGTATTGTGGGGAATAAATTACTTTGGATGCAATGTATTTAACATCTGTATGTGTCAATATCCACATCATTTTATGAATCAAAGTTGAAAAAGGGAGGGAGGATGAGGATAGGGGTGAAGTGAGGGATGGGGCGAGGGGAAGGGGGTTATGGTAATGTGGCCAGGAGATCAATGACATGTTTGATCTGGTACTAGCTCCGGGGATAAGCTAGCTAAAGACGATGAGAGCCAGGGAGTATCCAACAACACTAGTCCACCGGGAGCCATGTTAGAGAGGTCAACTCAAGACCGCCCTCTCCCTTTCTCTCCCTCATCTTACACCCCACTCTCTCGCTCTCTTTATCTCTCACTCTCCTGCCTGCTCTCTTGCGTAGCTTTTTATCTTTTTGTTTCATCTCACGTGCACACACACACATACACATGTTAACACACACAGACATTACAAGAACACATCATACAAGCACACAAACACACACATGCTTGCACAAACATGCATGGCACACTAAAACCTGGATGCATAAGGCATACATATATACATATGACATGCATGTGCACATGCACACACTGACACACACATAGACACAAACATGATAGGAATCACTTGTGCACACACTAATGGACCACTCACACCAATACTTAATGACACCCACTGAGATAAAACACCAATCTCTCCATCTCTCTCACTCACTCACATCACACATGCACTCACAAACAAAGGCATGCACAAAAACAAACATCAACACTCACACAAGCATACACATCTATACAGATAGCTACAGTCACATGCACACACACACACACACACACACACACACACAAACACAAAACCACATCTGCGCACACTTTCGCACACACATCAACATCCAAGCACATGCACACGCCCGAACACTTCCTGTATCTCGCTCACCGAGGAGTCATCGTCCTGCGTTACGGACGGGC
>OOFG01107252.1:0-15787 GCA_900323295.1 Molva molva | reverse complement strand
CTTGAAGACGATGTTCTTCATGCTTCTCCTGGAGCTTATAGGGTAGCTTGAAGACGATGTTCCTCATGCTTCTCCTGGAGCTTATAGGGTAGCTTGAAGACGATGTTCCTCATGCTTCTCCTGGAGCTTATAGGGTAGCTTGAAGACGATGTTCCTCATGCTTCTCCTGGAGCTTATAGGGTAGCTTGAAGACGATGTTCCTCATGCTTGATGCCATGTCCAGTTCACTCATGTGCATGATTTGCTCTGTTGCATTGCAGCATCCACGGAAAAAGAGTGAAAAGGCCTGCAATGCTTTAACATCAGAACCTTTTAATAGGTGTCCAGCTGAAGGCTTTGTCCATATAAGTGTAGACAATTTTATGTTCGTTACCAAAGTGTTCTCTCAGAAGATTCTTAGCTCTCTGATATCCCTGGTCAGGAGAAAGTTGCTGGCAGCTGCGCACTATCTCTCTTGACTGCCCCCTGGTGTATTGTTCAAGAAAGTGTAGGCAGTCACCATAATTGTCTGTCTTGTTCTCTACTCCATTTTCAAATGCTCTGATAAAAGAATGGTATTGAAGTGGATCCCAATCGAATATTTGAATGTCTCTTGGAGGGAGAGCAGAGGCAAGGTTCTGTTGGACCAGTAAAGAGGCAATGTAATTTTGCCTTTGCAGGATATCAATGTCATTTTGGCTGCCATCACTCAACATTGAAGTTTGAGAGTGACCATGCCCCAATAGTTTTCTATGTACGTGGGTATGCGTTTGAGGAAGTCGATTTTCTGGTTTCAGTGGCGGAGGCATGGGGTTGGTTCCCATTAGATCATACTGCTTACTTTCATCTTTCGTGATGTACAGGCCTCAAGCACCTGGATTTTAGCATTAGCCACTGCAATTTCAGTTTCCAGTGCTAATTTATCTTTCTCCTTCCTCAGTTTCTCCTCTTGTGCCTCTATCCACTGCATTTTCTCCAGTGCAGCAACATGCTCCATAAGAGCTGCTTCCCCATCCTCAGCCCTGATACGTGCAGATGATGCTGTTGAAACACGTGATGATAGAGGAGGCCTTTGCTCCGGTGCGTGATACATTGGAAGCACTATCTTCAGGTCCAATTTCCTCTGACCCTGCTACGTACAAAACACCAGACTCTCCTTTTGGTTGTGCATATGGTTAACCAGCATCAAACAGCAATTTTTCTGTGAACTCACAACACTGAATAATCCTTGTTGAAAACCACTGGTTTTCTTATAACATTTCATCATCAGGAATGTGCAAATTCAACAAGGATTTGTGTGATGCCCGACAAGGCAAGGAAATCTAGTCCACGTATTGCTGGAAAGGCTGGATTCCTGTTGTTTAGAACATAAACTCTGAGAGACCAAGTATGTTCAGGTAGACAGCAATGCATTTAAATTTTTCCAAGAGCTTGCTTGACATGCCCATTGGCTAATACAAACGTTATAGCCTTGAACTGGTTGCAATTCCTCCTGTGGCCATTTTAACCTTTTTCCAAAGGGATTCCTGTACTAGAGTATATGTGCTCCTAGTAACCAGGAGGGCAATGGTAGGTCCTCAATAGTTTTGGCAACATGATCAGACATAAACTTGTGGCAGATTCAGAGCCTGTTTGAAGGACTGTACGAGTGTTTCCTTCCTCCAGCTGAGGGAGCAAACTGCTTGACTGCCAGCATGACTGAGCTGCCTGTGAATCTCTCTCAGTAAGTGTTCCTACTCAAACCAACGCATCTACTGCGCAGACACAGTGATCTGAGTTGAAACGCAAAGTAACTGATGCTCTCTTGCATGCCTTGTTTCTGTTAATAAATGCACAACTCCTCTGCTTCATAGTCTTCTGAAAGAAACAACTGTAAATAAGCATCCTTGAATTGCCTCAATCAGTAACTTGGAGTGTTCCGCCCTCCTCCAGCTGCGTCAGTGCCTTTCAACACTGAATTCAATGCTGCAACAACTTCAGCATCAGCAAGGGGGCGCACTGCAAGAAACTTATCACATTTTTCAATGTATGAAATGTGAATGACTAATTCAGTCTTTGTCTTTAGTCTTTAGTCTAATTCACAGTATTTGGCGTAATTGCTTTTTGGTGCCCCCCCCAAAAAAAAAAAAACATTTGAAAAATAAAACATTTGTATTTATAAAAAAAAGAACTGTTCATACAGTATACCATGCACCATAGAACACGCAAAACAACAAAACACACATACAAGTTTTTGAAAGTGCAATCTTATTCAATAAATAAACCAAAGAAATATATTTGAATTATCAATGGTACTACTCTTGTTCAAATAAAAAATTAAAATATAAATAGATACACATAAGAAAAACAGAACTATTCAATTAGTCACACACACATAACTGAAGAAATGTCACAAAACTTCACAAACGTAGAGCAATCCAGAGATTTGGATAGACCTCTTGAAGTTGGTTGTCATGGAGAAGTGTAAGCATCTCCAGAGCAGTTGTCTGTGGTGAGAGAACTCCCTCATAGCACAGACAAGTGGTTTTCTTACTACTGGTTTATTGAAGGCTTGTCCACTCCAGATCCACCGTGAAAACTAAACACATAGTATTAAAGGAAAATATAGAAATTCAAATAAAAACATTAGCATGCACAGCATGGGGAATTACATTTACCAAAGTAAATACAGACAAAGAGAACACTACCTCGTTGGCTGCATGCTACAAAGAGGGAATAATCTTCAATTCTTCTTTATAACCGTGAATGAAAGTCTGTTGTGACCAGCATAAAATCTTTCACCGGCGCATATACGATGTCCTCTCTTGCTGCTTGCTTAAGAGTCGTACTCACGGGAGAGCAGCCCAACAAGGCTTGAACTTAACTTTGAGCTAAGACTTCAAAATAATAGTACCTTCGCTTGTACTAAATGAAATAGTGTATAAATAACAAACGCAACTTAAATGAACTCTAGACAAATTATATCAATTAGGTAGACAAAATAATTGCAACAGTTACATGGAAGGTTCATGATTTCCTGCATCATCTCAGATCCATCAATATCAGCCATTCCCTTTGCAGTCAGTGTCTTCTGCACTTCAATGTAATGTTTTTGTAGGTCCTCCTTCGACAGTCCTTGAAGTTCAAGGACTGTTGAAAAGTTCAAGGCTTGAACTTTGCTGAAATCAAGCAGCACTCTGAATATGTCTTTGACCTGGCTCAGTGTCTTAAATCTCTCTTGCAGTGACATCAAAGCAGAGTCTACAAGACTATTGAAAATGCTCCCTCAAGCCTTTTGACAGCATCGCTGAAGGGCTTGTCTGCAGCCTCATATGCAAACTGCTTTTAGTGTTCTATGTGCTCTATGTTCAGGGCCTCACAGAGGTCCTTGGCAGTTGACAGAGCATCAGCAAACCCACAGTATCTGTATTTGAAGAGGGAGGTTTTGGCACCCTCAATTAGCCTAACGGCAATGTCCATCTGCATTGTACACGACTGAAGCAGCTTGCTCACCTGGTTTGTGATGGTAAGAATTTCACACCATACCACAGAACAAATCAAAAATCTGAATGAGGCCACTTCTTCTACTGGGCTTGAGGGCCTCAAGGGCTTGAGCCTCTACTTGAGCAACTGGATCACTCCAGCTTGCCTAGACTGCATGAGAGCTTCTCTGATTTCTTTGACTTGGTTTCTGACAGCTGTAACACTCTGAAGGCTGCTTTCCCATCTCACATCACTCCAAGATGTCAGCTTCAGCCTAACATGCTTGGTCAAGATGTCCCCAAGAAAGTGTACAGCTTCTGCACATAGCCGGGGACACTGAGAAGAGCCCCTAAAGGACGAGAGAGAGAGTGATTGTGATTAAACGTTTGAGGACATCTCGCCACCTTTTCCTTTCTGCCTCTAGTAATGTAAACTCCTGGTAGTCTATTGCCATGTTCTTCCTTAGGCGTGAGTTCCCTCCACCTGAGCATGCATTGTGCATGGTTTGGGCTTCTTTCATGGGTCCTCAAACTGCTGTTAGTATTAGACCAGTCGCTCTGGCCCTCTTCAATAAGCTTTATAGCCTTTGCGCTAAAAAGCTTACAAGCAAAACAAATCATTGCATTGTTTTGCTCTGAATATACAAGCCAACTTCTCATTACCTTCTCGCCATTGGAAAGTGTTTAGTATAACTGGCTGGTATGAAATGCCCTTCCATCTGGGCCCTTTGGGAAGTTAAAGGGAAGTTAAATTGGACACAACTTTAAACGGTAAAAATATCTAGGCGATCAGAGTCTTATAGGCCTTTCACACATGCACTGTGTTGGATCCGTCAACTATACCACCCTGGGAGAGGCGGTATTTTACGTGAAACCTGTTGTCCAGTAACGGTTGTTAACAGGTCGGTGGGGAGATTCGCCCAGCCCCTAACTATCGTCTGCACCAGACGCCTACCCCGCTTGCTTCGGCGCTCACACTCTGAGAATAACCCTGGTCAGAGCTGTAGCTGCCGATCGCGTCCGTATGATAGCTCTCCCCTGGGACCCTTAGCAACTTGGTGTTTGCCGGGATTATTTAAGAGTTTGGATATATCTAACTCTAGGGATATGTTTCTTCAAAGATGACTAAGTAACCTCTTAGGACCACAATGCCCTTTCCTACTCTACTACTTTCTATTATAGAAGGACCGACCTCTTATCTAAGATAAAGATACGAATGAAGTTTTAATTATTTTATTTGCAGGAATATAAGTTGGAACAATGCAAAAAGCTCACAAGTGCTCACACTGCTGGATATAAGTGCTCATAGGGTGATACAAAATAGTATGGAAAAACAGAAAAACGATGCTTCAATCTGTGAATAACATCCTTTATATCTCATGTCTGTTTGTATTGTGGACACCGATGAATCAACCTTACTTGACACCCCCTCCTTGATTTCAGCGGAGTCCAAGCAATAGTTGTCTAACGGTCCATCCCAGTAGAATCAGGGGAGGCCCATGGAGAGTCGGGACGAGGGGTACTGGGTTCATAGTCACTGAGGGGATCAGGAGATACAGGAGCCGGGTTGGGGGATGGAGGGGAGGAGGGTGGAGGGGAAGAAGGGGTAAAGGTATCCAGGGTATCCAGGTAAGGGATGACAGCCGGTGAAGGGCGGGACTGGGCACCAGAACGGGAACGACGAAGATGCCGTCGCGGGGGTCCAGGAACACTCCAGTCGAACCCACTGGAGCGATGAGCTGCCCGGCGAGACGCTGAAGAATCCCAGCCGCAGAGAGCATGGCCCTGGTGGGTACGCAGTCCTTGGAATGTGGTCAGTTGTGCCCATCCACAACCGCAGCAACGTCACAGAGTGCGGCGGTGGTCACGGTACGCACCGCTGTCCTCAGGGGGTGGATAGGAGGGTCCCAATGTTGACGAGGCCCGCATATCCCGGACCCTGGCGATGATCATATGTTGAATGTCGGAGTCGGGGAGACGGGGGGGCCGGCGAGGTGGATGAGGGAAGGGACCGTCCTGGGCCCTCAGCCACGGTGGTGCCAAGGAAGGCACCTCTTGCGTATGATCCTCATGAAAACAGAATGGCTGGGTCAACTCCAAAAGCCATTCTGTTTTCATGAGGATCATACTGGGGACAACTGTAAGCCGGACATTCTCTGGATAATACTCAGAGGGTCTGTATGTGTGAACGCAAATGTCAGAATCCGCCCCTCCGGAGTTTACCCGGAGTTTACCCGGCAAGGCCCCTGGTGTAAAGTCCGGAGAATTGGGGAGTTGGATAATTCACAAGTGAGCGGGCGTGTTGCTGACGTGTTGCTGACGTGTTGCTGACGTGTTGCTGACGTGTTGCTAACGTGTTGCTGACGTGTTGCTGACGTGTTGCTAACGTGTTGCTGACGTGTTGCTGACGTGTTGATGGCGTTTCTATCATGCGACTGGCGCGAAACCGGGAGCACGGAGTGAAGCTGCATCGTACTTTTCTCTTCTCGCCTGTATTTTGTGTTCCAACTTCTTTCTGAAGAGTATACATGAAGAGTCTGGGAACGCCTCGGGATCCCCCCGTCAGAGCTGGTCAATGTGGCCCGGGAAAGGGAAGTCTGGGGTCCCCTGCTAGAGCTGCTGCCCCCGCGACCCGACCCCGGATAAGCGGGTGAAGATGAGATGAGATGAGATGAACTTCTTTCTGCTTTCCCCTCTTCTGTTGATATTGCCGATACGTCTAAATAAATGCAGTATTGATATCACCGCTAAGAGAGTCAGTATCACGGAGTGGAAGCCTCACCCGCATCTTCCATGTGTTGGAAGCAAAACACTGGGACTACTGCTGCATACTTTATGTTACGTCCTGCCTCCTCACGTCCTGCCTCCTCATGTCCTGCCTCCTCATGTCCTGCCTCCTCACGTCCTGCCTCCTCACGTCCTGCCTCCTCACGTCCTGCCTCCTACACACTCTGCCTCCTCACGTCCTGCCTCCTCACGTACTGCCTCCTCACGTCCTGCCTCCTCACGTCCTGCCTCCTCACATCCTGCCTCCTCACATCCTGCCTCCTCACGTCCTGCCTCCTCACATCCTGCCTCCTCATGTCCTGCCTCCTCACGTCCTGCCTCCTCACGTCCTGCCTCCTCACGTCCTGCCTCCTCACGTCCTGCCTCCTACACACTCTGCCTCCTCACGTCCTGCCTCCTCACGTCCTGCCTCCTCACGTCCTGCCTCCTACAGGCTCTACCTCCTCACGTCCTGCCTCCTCACGCTCTGCCTCCTCACGCTCTACCTCCTCATGTCCTGCCTCCTCATGTCCTGCCTCCTCACGTCCTGCCTCCTCACGCTCTGCCTCCTCACGTCCTGCCTCCTCATGAGTATCTCCAGTATGTGTGAACACGTCCGATGCAGCTGATGGCCTCCGTGTGACGGTATGTGCTGATGATGCTGTACCTTCAGTACTCCACCTTCAGTGGTTGATGGTGGTTGGTCAGGGCTATGTTCTGTTGCGGAGTCTTCAGACCTTCTGGTTCTCTGTGGTTCATCTTGTCGAACTGAACTGCTGGTAGATGGTTGAGGGTCACACTCTTCTTCTTGGTCCTGGGTTCCTCCAACATGCACAAATGGAGCCCCGGTGGCTCACCGTGTAGAGCGCGTACCATTAAGGCTCAGTCCTTACCGCAGCGACCTGGGTTCGATTCCTGGTCCTTTGCTGCATGTCTTCCCCACTCTCTCCCATACCTTCCTGTCTATCTCACACTGTCATAAACCATTAAAATTAAATCTTTAAAAGTTTAAAAACTAAATGGAACAAATATTAGTATAAATACATTAATCACACAATTATGTAAGCTTTATATCATTCAAATTTGAAATGATTAGAAAAACATATTTCACATTTACATTTATACTAGAAATGAAAACAACGAATAGGCTGCATGTTATGGCCGTAGTGTGTTTTGCTTGTGTTCAACTGTGACCCTCCTCCCCTCCTTCCTGTAACTCTAGCAGTTATGCAATTGAGTGCACCAGTGCACACCTGCTCAGCTGTGGGAGGCACCAAAGCTGGGAGCAGACAGGACACAGGGCCAGGGGCCCTTCTGCAGTCAACGTGCTGCGTGTGTGGAAGCTACTTACCTAAGGGCTTCGTGTTAGCTCTCTTGGAACTGGTAGAGTGAGCTCTCTTCTTTAGTTTGTCCTTTTACTTTGGTTAGATAGTGTTTAGTTCTAGTTTGGTGATTAGTAGTTGTTGTTGTTGTAGTTTTGTTCTCATTATCTTCATTCACTTAATAAACCTTTTGTTTACTTTTACCGCCGTCTGCGTCTCCTCTTTGTCCCCCCGGAAAAACAATATTCTTTGTGACTCCCCTTATCCCCCTGGATACTAACTGGGTCGTAACACTGCAACTTAAACAAGACCTTCAATTCCTTGATCTAAACATTATAATCCATGATAGATCAATTTACATAGCCTACAAACCTATATAACAAGACAACATTTAAATTGTCTTCTAAATGATTAACCAATGGTGGTTATGACTCGATTTCACCTGCAGATGTCTACCTTCCCCTCATCCTGACAAAGAATTTGGTTTAACACAGCCAGTTATCAATCTCAGAACGCTGGTTCATTTGTCAGATCTGTCAAATTCTGTTATTCAGTGGTGTAGTTTAAGGATAGGTTTCTTCAGATTACAAGTAGCCTACTATGCCCATAACTTATTCCTGTGTGTTTAGAGTATAGGCTACATTCTGATTCTGCTCTTGATGTAAATTAATTTAATATATTACCTAATTTACAGTATTAAAGCTAACATTATTACCTCATTGGACCTGACACAGTATTGGAGCTAACACCAGTTCTGACTTGTTTCTGCTCACACATAGTGGTCAAAACAACACCATGACCGTTAAACTGTCTGAGATAAAACAGACCCTATAGGCGTGACGTCTTTACCATGCCATCCTTCCCAATAGCATTTCCTTTGTCCCACAAACGCTTCATGAACCACCTCCAGAGTGCATGTCCGTTTACCTTGTATCTCAGAATAAACCATGTGTTGAACCTTGACCACTCTTCGAGTCATACCTAGCCCCGATATCACGATACCAGAGGCACGCATCAGAAACCACACTTCATCACTCTCTACACAACCTTATACACCAGTCATGGCACCATAATTCACTTGATTATTTTGAGCAAATATGCATATCTTTGTATTGCCTATAATGGTGTAATTATGCCAATTGTAGCTGTGCTTCATCTTAAATTAAAGTAATTCCTCATTATGATTATTATGATGATCATAATTGCGGTGCCCCCTCCAGCACCTGGTGCCCTACACACAGACTGACATCACCTGGTGCCCTACACACAGACTGAGATCACCTGGTGCCCTACACACAGACTGAGATCACCTGGTGCCCTACACACAGACTGACATCACCTGGTGCCCTACAGACTGACATCACCTGGTGCCCTACAGACTGAGATCACCTGGTGCCCTACAGACTGAGATCACCTGGTGCCCTACAGACTGACATCACCTGGTGCCCTACAGACTGACATCACCTGGTGCCCTACAGACTGACATCACCTGGTGCCCTACAGACTGACATCACCTGGTGCCCTACAGACTGACATCACCTGGTGCCCTACAGACTGAGATCACCTGGTGCCCTACAGACTGACATCACCTGGTGCCCTACAGACTGACATCACCTGGTGCCCTACAGACTGACATCACCTGGTGCCCTACAGACTGACATCACCTGGTGCCCTACAGACTGACATCACCTGGTGCCCTACAGACTGACATCACCTGGTGCCCTACAGACTGACATCACCTGGTGCCCTACACACAGACTGAGAAGTGCGTGGTGGGAGCGGCGGCCCTGAAATCGAGTGTCCCTACGATTCAGGCAATCCACCACTGATTCACCAGTTCATCAACTGAGACCTCCAGGATCCTGTTCACCCTGCTACACTGCCTACCATACTGATCATGTTGCTGCGTTTCACTTTCTGTAGCATTTCGGTCAAATAGTACATTTTAAATTGAGGTTATCTTTCACCGAGACCTGATATAATTCTTTACCATTGTCAAACTGGACCACTCTATCATTCAGCTTATCATAGCGCTCATAAAAGGCTATTGTCAAGGTACAATTTCCTTCAGTACTAGAGGGAACTGAGATACTTCTATTACCTTTATGTTATCTTTGTTTCTCTCTGCCTTATCATCTTCCTGGTGAGAGGCTGCCCTAGATGCATCATCGTCATCTAATTCCCCACCTAAAGTCTCACTCTGGACCTGTCAGTCAATGCAGATTAACTAAATTCACTGTTTAAACAATCAAATTACACTTAGGTCCCTATTCATGCCCCAATTATTTCCCAGTTCATGCTAAATATAACATTACTGCTCAAAGAAAACTAATGAGGGAATTGGTCATTGTCAATGTTAATGCTGAAACTTGTATTTCATGTCACTTCTTCACAATGCATTCATCACTCATACGCTAGTCCTACTCATCTGCATAACCAAGTTTTCAACAGTTCTTATCAGTCTTTAATCAGTCTTTTCATCCTCATTCATTCACTCACTCACTCCCTCTGGTGACCTGGAGGATGGAGGAATATCCCCTAATGGAACTCTGTGGGTTACAATATTATACTCTTTGCATCAAATATATGGCAACGTTAAGTTCCAAATGAGGCCCACACATGATCAGCAGTAGAACTGGTCTGCACTGGCTCTGCCATTGTTTTCCTATGGGGAGAGCGATAAGTTCCCACCAAGCGCTTTGCTCAAAGTTCAAATTATTTCCACTTTGACCTTGGTTGCTGCTGACCTTTCAAAGCGTAACTGTTGTGTTGTTTAGAGCTTTCATCGAATGTGGCAGACTTCTCTGGTCTATAATCGTCTCTTTAAGTAACGCAGGCCCAGGAATCAATGGGAAACAAGGCAGTATCACTGAATAATCAAGTTTATTCAGAAACATAAAGCATAAATACAGTTAGCGTGAGAGAATCACACCCATTGCATAAAAGAGAGAAGATACACATATGCCCACAAGAAGATATATCCAACCCACATAGGCCAGGTTGAACATTAGGCCAGGTTGAACATCTGAGGAGAGGGGAGGTGATTAACAAGAGCTGAGAATAATCTTTCCAACACAGATAGTACAGAGTTTAACTGCTTCAGGTACTTCAATTGTGTGCATGATCATCACATTTGTTGCGAGAGAGACAGGGCGATTATACAACTAGAGCACATAGGCGCTTATCTGTGGCCCATGAACAGAGAAGTCAGCAGCAGGGGAGAGAGAAGGGTATCTAGCAGATAAGAGTGTGCTCCAACTGCTCTGTGGTCAGCAATATCATGAAGCAGATGGTCGCATACACAGCAGAGTGGAAATCACAAGCACAAAAGATAATACATATAGGAATGCATGACAGAACTCCCAACAGCAACCGATGAGATAACAGCTGTATGTGACGTAGCCAGAAGGGATAGAATGAAAGAGACTCATAGGCTACATTTCATTAGCAGTTTCACTTCCCCTCAGCCCTCCTTGTGACGTAACAGTGTACGTCACACGGAGGCCTCTGAGAGCAGAGGGGAAGTGGGCGGGGGAGGAGCCGGGGATTTACGTTGACCGTACCTGCCCATGTACACTTTCGGCGTTGTAGGCTAAGATAATGTAAATAACAACGATTTTGTGTCACTCAAACTGTAATTTATTGACGGTCCCTAAGTGGGACAGTCTTGGGTTAAGAGCGAGCGCTCGGAGGTGAGCTAACCGTCCTCTACTGCCAACACGGGGAACTGAGGTAGAAGAAGCCGCTGGATCCGCACTGGATGTCCGTCGAATATCCAACTCAAATCTAAGTTCACCGCGGTCTGTAAAACCCTTCACGTAATCTTGCTTGTTTTAGTCTGAGGAAAATATAGGTCAGTGCTATAAGGGCACTAGAAAACAGCTGAGGTAAGTAACACGACACGCGGTTTGAATGTGGTACTCACACTTAAACTGACCGCACCATTATTAATGGTGATAGTTAGGATAGTTATATTACACTACGATGGTGTTTTGTGGGCATAAAACATCTTAACGTTATTTAAGGAATAATAAACTTGACTGTACATTACTTCCAATAACGTGACACCCGGAGTGATTTATTCCGCTTATACCAAAGTTACCAACAATGAGTTAACTGCATCCAGCGTTGCCAGCCGGGAAACGTTGAAATGTCGTACTTTAGGCCTAAAATTATAGTATTTTGAGGAAATTATCGTACGCAAGTCATAACCAAGAGAACAAGTATGCTTGAATGAGATATTTCAGAAAACTCGTATTTATTGAGAAAACGATTTTTTTGACACCGCCTACGAATCTAGCTCTCCATGGAGACCGCTCGTGCGTCTCGTTCATCATCACGACATGCTTGATTGGATTGAAAGACGTCACTTGAGACGAGATGCGTTAACACAGACGTTGGATCCATATTTTACTACCCTGATCATGTCGGGAAACGAATAAAAAAAAGTAATAAGCAAGACTGATTACTGATTGTTTTTATCGACTAATATTTTCCGCGGTGAAACCGCTTTGATAATATTGCTCTTGCGTCTGATTTGGAACAGTTAAAAGGCAGAGGTGTCCCGTTATTGAAAAAGAATGCACACCCTTGGAATGGTACTGACCAGTCAGGGTCAAGTATTAAACAATGCTGTGGTATAAATGGTTATAAATATAATTATTTAGTAAGCTGGAATCAAAATAACTAGTGTACATTTCTTTACATAGGTTGATTTACAATGTCTTCTGAAACGAGGACGTTGGACAATGTGAAAGACGTTATTTTATCAGCTCACAAGAACATCTCACCAGCAGATAAGGTGGAGTTCTACAACAAGTGGGCAGAGAACTATGAAAAGGTAAGCTGGTGGTTTAGAAAAATATTTACAATTGTGGCAAACTCATTGTGGGCGTGTGTGTGGATGATGGCTGGTTTGAGCAGCCTCACCTGGCCGAGTCTGATTGGACTCTGGGGCTGAGTGAGGCTGCACACCTGTTGCTCATTGAGTAATCAGTGTGCACAGGTTAAACCAGCCACCTAGGTGGAGCGAGGCATGGACCTTGTTACCCATGTTCTAATACAAATCATAATTCAAATGAAAACTTAAAGTGCATGCAAACAGAAATATCAGTGGCAATACTGTTAAACATTGCTGTAGGCTTTAGGAATGTCCTACCTTACACGTTCAGATAAATATATGTTGGAAATATTAAATTTCTCTAGCCTAGATATATAAGGCTCAACTCAATATAAATGTATCACACTTATACATAACTACAACTGTGAATAAACCTGTCAAATAGGATGTGGCTCTTCTGGACTACCGCGCACCCGCTCTAGCAGCAGACCTTGTTTCCACGCATTTCACCGGTGACCGCGGGGCAGCGCTGGTGCTGGACGTGGCGTGTGGCACTGGGTTGGTGGCTACACAGGTGGGTTGGTGGCTACACAGGTGGGTTGGTGGCTACACAGGTGGGTTGGTGGCTACATAGGTGCAAACAAAGTGGACTGATTTGAAGCGACTGCTTTAAAAATCTGCCGTCATAGTGTTTGAATCTATTATGCGTGGCCCCTTCTGACAGATGAAAAAGAATGGATTTGGACATTTGGTTGGCCTTGACGGAAGCACGGGTATGCTGCAGCTGGCCAAGAACACCGGGCTCTATGCAGACGTCAGGCAGTGCATGCTGGGAGATGACCAGCTACCTGTCCAATGGGGTAAAGGTTTGCATAAGAAATGTATATCTGTTCACATGAAACGTGCAATTCCCTCCTAAATAATGCCAGTATAGATATTCGCCAACATGTTTTACTTTGATGGGTAAAATAAAATGATCATAAAATAACTACTAATAATACTATTTATATAAACCTCTCAAAATCTTAAATTGCATTGTTCTATCGAAGGGTTTCAATCATGTGATTGAAAAATTCTAGAATCAACCAGTTGTTATTGTGGTTATGGGGAAAACATGTAAAACCTCCCTTTTACCACTAATATAAAGGTAACTACACTACTTTGTCCAGCAGGCTCATTTGATGTGGTTATAATTGTTGGAGCACTCAGCCATGGTCAGGTTCCAGCTTATATTGCCAAAGAGCTGTGCAAGGCCACCAAACCAGGTGAGACCTTTCATGCTCCTCAAACCACCCTCCAAAGCCAGGCGCGTTAGAGAAAACTTGACTATACTACAACCTCTCTCCACTAGGTGGCCTCATCTGTATGACCACCAGAACCAACCGGGATAATGTGCATTACAAAGCGTGTTTGGAGCAGCAGCTGAAGCTCATGGAGGAAGAAGGACTGTGGAGTTGTGTCAACGTCACCGAGGTGGAGGAGTGGGAGAGAGCAGTGTCGGCGCATGAGGAGGGCTACATCAGTGGCTGTGTTTACATATACAGGGTCTCTATGCTTTAAGAAACTAGGACTGTGGAAACTGGAGGCAGAGTTTGCATATACATTCTGCTGAACTGGGAAGAAATGCTGCTGACACATAGGAATTCCTGAAGGAACCATAAAAGTGACTCCGCACAGCCATACTGGTCTAAACAACTTCATATTCATTTGGCAATATTCTAATGCCAAGGACTCAGGACAGGACTGGACGTCATGGAAGGACTGCTGCAACTTGGCAGGTCAATTAAGTCATTGGTCCGGGATTTGGGTTCTCCATTGGTCCGGGATTTGGGTTCTCCATTGGTCCGGGATTTGGGTGGTAGACTTCTTGTGTTTCCAGAAAAATTCCCCACTTTATCGACAAATGTTCACCAACACTTTATGACACCCAATAGGAACGTTTTCAACTGAAAAAAGTAATTTTGTTTAAACGGTCCTGTTTAGCTTTAAGTGCACATTAACCTACAGATGAAGGTCCAATGATGAACTAGCATACTAACATTTTTGTTACATAACTTTGCATCACTGGCCGAAAAACAACTCAATAAAAAACTAGATAAAGTTTCCTTCTTGTTATCATGTTCAACTTATACACAGAAATAGGTCTCTGGTTCAAAACTGGACAGAAACGTCACTTTACATGTTAAGAGATCCATGTTTCCCATCAAAATCAGCTAAAATATGTTTAATATGTATATTTTTTGCAGATAACATAGGTATCACGCTATTTGAAATAATAAATGATGTATTCTATGGCATAAACCTTAATTATAAATTGATGGTCTTGTGCCAAACTAACCTTTGTTCATATAATAATAGTGTTGAGATCTCTTGCAAGTGGTTAATAAAAAAAAAGGTCTGGTGAATGAATGAATACTGAATAATAAGCCTCATTTTGGTTGCATAGGAACATTAAACATGTCAGGTGACACCAGGACATTGGAAAAAGTTAGAGACCCTATCTGCTAACATGCTCACCTCAGCAGATAAGATTCACTTCTATAAGAAGTGGGCAGAAAACTACGACCAGGTCAAGTCAGAATTGGAAAGTATCCATCTGTCTTGAGGGGGAAAAATGCTAATTAAATTGGATGATTCAGAAAGAGGAAATCCAAAATATCACATAGAACCTGCTTCTAACACCCAAATCTTGAAAAAGACATAAATTGCCAGCCCATTTCTAGAACCAAACCTTGCATCTGTGATTAGGGTGCACAGCAGTGTGCAGGGTGGGAAATAATTCACCAAATTCATTTAAAGAAGACATTTTAAAAACATTACAATTCAACCCCTAGACATCTGCCCAGGCGTCTGCCCAAGATAAACACATATTCTGGAACAGCTTGCAACTTAAACCCGCACTATACTTTTTTTCATTAGCAGCCTCTAGTGGTTTGAGTTGTAGCTACAGTTTATCATCTTCAGATGACAATTACTGTCATTTGACATATTTATTGGAGTAAATAGATGCAGTAGACAAAATAACAAAGTGCAGGTTTGATGAAAGGGTAAATATTTTCCTTCACACAGGCACCAAGAACCATCACTGCATTTGTAATTTATGTTTTTTGTGCCGTTGTGTTGCCTAACATGGCATCGCCAGACAAACTGCAAACTGCAGTTAGTCTGAACCTCTCCGTTCATTTTCGATTTCTGAAGGGCGTCACCAACGGCCGCAGACCAAAATGCCTCTGGACGTAATTGGATAGGCCTTCAACCAATCATAGCAACGAAACGAGTGACGCAGCACTGAGCCACGAAAGAACATATTTCTTCCCAACAAAAGCTTTAAGTGCAGTCATCTGTTCTTCTTTTAGTGAAAATATACCGTCCAGTTGGTTTAATACTGTCTCGATAGCTGAATCAACAGACCCTTCTAC
>OOFG01107250.1:0-18078 GCA_900323295.1 Molva molva | reverse complement strand
GTCCCGCTGGTCTAAAGAGGGAAGCCTGGAGACTATTAGCACCACAAGAGATGCTTTCTAATGTTCATGTAGAGCTAAAGTCAAATGTCTTGTTGGACATTTACACACCTTGATCAGCTCTGTTTGATGCTGCTGTACAGACTGAGCACTGGCAACCTTTGACCTCTCCTGGTGTTGTCTGTGGAGAACACACACACACACACACACACACACACACACACACACACACACACACAATCTATTATATTTATCTTCTACACATCAGTTCCAGTAGAGTCTGATAACAACCAACTGGTCTGTTTCCATCGTCTGTGTAGGAGCCAGATACACTTTTTATCTTCTGTTATACAACACACTTTATTTACTGCACATCAGTTCATATTACTGCGTTTAGTTGACCGTATGATTCCTTGTTTCAGGGCTCCCTCTAGAGGTGGAGAAGGAGATGACAAGCGCAAGTGTGAAGAAATATGAACACAAGTTCATCAACAGAATCTACATATGGACTTTTGCTTACATATGGACACACACACACACACACACACACACACACACACACAAATGGGTGCTTACGTCATGTATTGACGCAGTTGGGTGAGTAGCGATTGGACATTGTCTGTGGGCTTTGTTGTTGCTGTTCTATCAGTGTGTGTGGGGGTTTATTAAATAATTAAACATCCGTGATACATGGCTGGACATAAATGAGGTGCAGTTTAGCACTTGTATGACACATAAACACAGATAACGTCACATTTAGCCCCATGATTAAGACTACCAAGTTTGGACATTTCGAAAGGAAATGACCCAATGTGTTGGTAGTGCAGTCCAATACAACTTTTGTGTTATTACTTTATTTTTTATTTTATTTCATGCATTTCCTTTTTTGAAATTGCATCATCACCTTTGTTCCAAGTTTCCCATCCTCACCGGGGGCTCCCTGTTGTGGGTAAATGAAGAAAAAATGTCAAATGAAAAAGAGCTTTGAAGCTTTGATAACATAATAATCCCCAGTAGACGTCCACCACAGATCCCTAATTGCCAATCAGTTTGCAATTACATGGAATTGCGTTACATGTTCACGTCGCGTCGACATTCACTCTCACCTTCAGGAAGAAATACTGTGGAGGAACAGGATGGGGCTCTCCTGTCTCTGCGTCATACAGCCCTGCTCTCTCTCTCTCCATCTCCGCCCTCTGGCTCTCCCATTCCTCCCTCTCCCTCTCCAGGTCTCTCTCCCCCACGTCCTCCTCCGTCTCCCCCCTCTCCCGCTCCATCTCGGCCTCCCTTGCCCTCTCCTTCTCCAGCTCCAGCCGTTCCCTCTCCATCTCCAGCCTCTCCCTCTCTCTCTCAACCTCCAGCTCATCATCATCCCTCTCTCCATCCACGCCCTCCTCCTCCCCCCACTCGTAGTCCCCACTTCCCCCGTTGGGGTCATAGTCTGGGTCGGGGCCGCCCTTATCCGTGGAGCCCACCAAGGGCGGCGCCTCAATTTCTTCTTCTTCTTCCTCTGCTACGTCCCACTCATTCTCTTCCAGGGGAATCTCTGTGGCCGCTCTGTCTGTCCAACCATCGTCTGTCTCTCGTTTCCTGCGGTTGCGACTTTCACTCCTTGAAGTGGTTGGAGGATCTGGGTCTGGTTGTTGCTTTTTCTGTGGGTAAAATTTAATAAAATGGAAAACGATGTCTTGATAAAGCAGCGCCAATATGGGTTTGACCTTCCATCATGTTATAAGCATCATGTTAATATCAACAGTCAATTTTCAGTTTGAATTATAGCAATAACAAATTATGAATTTACAATCAATAAAATCGATTGGATAATGTTTGAAAAGATGAGTGAAAAGGGGTTGTTTGTGGGAATCTTCCATTTGCTGCAATATTCCTGTATCATTAAAATTATGTATTTTAGGATGGGCTTATAGGATGGAGCTTGATACATTAATAAAGCTTTCTCAACTTTCTCTGAATCACTTTCTTCTAGTACAATATAATATAAATTATATTTGAATATATTTACATTGTTATGATGATCACATGAGTTAAACCCCAAATGATTTTAAATGTTACACACACTTACCGTAAATGTATGCACGGGTTCACTTTTCTTTATCCTGAGCTGAGATTGATAAACCTGTCAAATTTCAATACCTTTGTATTAAGAAATTAACGATAATGACTAAAAATTATTTAATATTTGCTGATCGTATTTGTGTTAGTACTACATCAAACTTGCTCTTATAATAAGCCCAATATGGGCGAATAATGATGTTGACGTTAGAATGAAAGACGCATAGACTTATTTGAACGATTATTAAAACATTTTTTACTTGAATGTATGCACACATGCACAGAGGTTATTCGGAATAAAAAGTGATAAAAATTTCACCAGTGAAAATATTTTTTTGATATGGCTACAATATTTTTTTGAACAGTGTTACTATATATGCTGATGATATGAGATAAAACATGGTAAAGAAGGAAACCAAAAACACAAAAAAACAACAAATACATTCTTCTCTCCAATTTCAATAAATACAACTTGTCAGCTTAATTCAAAGTTATAAATGCATTGAAATTGTTATAAGTTCGTTTAAGAGAGTAAGAGATTCTCACTTTAGCTAATCCCGATTTGCAACGACGAAAAATCGCTGCTGGTTTAATAAATAAATAATGTGGAGTTGAGTAGAGAACGGAGCAAAGCAAAGTTTGTTCTTCCATCGACATTTTAACATGAATGTCAATAGTCTAGACAGGAATAAACAATTAACTTGCATTTACAGTGTTCTTTTTTAAATATTTGTCTGTAGTAAAAACAAAACAAAAACAAAACAAAAATAAGACACAAGCCATAAGTCTTGTGGTGGGTGTGGCTTTGGACAAGTGACATCATCGCTCAGTGAAACGGAGCTCCGCTTCGTGAAATGTTCGGGCCGCGTTCAGGGAAAGTTGCTCCTCACAAGCGATTAACGTCACAGTTTATACGCGCCTCCCCAAGTTGTGTGCGCTTATGATTTCTTACAACTCTACAGTTACATTCTCTCTCAGGATTTAGAGAGGTCCTGTTTAAAAAAAACAAAAATGAACAAAAAAAAGAGAATAATTAAAAAGAATAACTCTGCGTTTGGCCTTTAAAGGTTTTTAGTTGTTTTCCATTCAAGCGACAACACAACACATCATGCTGAACGCATGCTGGGACAAAATGAATCAGGGCAAACAAATGGCCAAAATATAATTGAGTCATGCTCTGATTTGATTTATATTCATATAGAGTTTGCTTGTTTTTGATGTTGAGGTTGGCGGTTTGATTTGAGTTAATTATCAAAAACTTGCATTAGCCTCAAACAGGTTATTTTTGCACTGGTGACATCTTTATGTTAAACAAGTGGAAAGGTTCTATGAATTGTGATAGTGAAGTGCTTATATCTATAGCTATTTTGGCCAATAGTAGATATGCTATCTACATGCAAAACCAATATATGATTTTGTATATTGACAGATTTTGGAGTCTTGCCAAACTAAATCTGATTAGGTGACAATTAATGAATAAGCACTTGGCCATCACATTCATGCATCTGGTTTTCAGTGCAAATGAAAGAGGTTGCATTCCAAAGCATGCGAGAAACCCACATAGCATCCTTGATACAGCCAAAACACAGCACTGAGGCATACCTGTTCTGCTTCTTCTGTTGTGTAGAGAGGATTGGATGTTGGTACATCCTCCTCCTTATTATGACAAAATAAATTTTATTGTGAAATTATGAATTGTATTTAGTTGGTTAGTATGTACAATTTCAAAGAACAGTACAAAATAAATAACAAAGTTTCAAACATTTACCTCTTCTTTAAAACCCGTCATTTGAAATTGAGGCTCTGCTGTTGTCCACTCAATCTGAAAGTCAATTTTAATATATTCATATATATAATGTATATAATTAGAAAAAAAGAAAATCAATAAACAAGAAAATTGGTCTGAACTTTCAGCTGTAAAAAAATATATAATAAATCCTTATATCCTTGATATCTCCATTGACCTTAAAAAAGATCTGAAAGTGATAATGTAATTGAAACCTACCTTTTCTACCTCAGAGAGGGAGAAGCCATCTGTGATAGGTTCTTCCTGTCATGGGAAGAGAAATAAAAACCCTTGATGGCTATAGTACACTCAATACATCCTATATACGCCTACAATACACCTACTATTCTCACTGTGTGTGCAACAAGCTCCCATGTTCTTGCATTAGTGGTTGTTCATGGAAAACTAATTTATTCCCAATAATTAATGAAGGTCTTCTAGTGGGCGTGGTATTAATCAACCCGATGCAAGACCAACATTTCCTGTCCTGTTGTGAGGGATATTTAATTCCCCTGTGATGCTTGGGTTTTAATGAACGGCTTAAATTAGAAGTTTGCCAAGGCCGGCTGGGCAATACTGGCTTCAAATCCCAAACAGTGTGTGTTTACCAGTTGGAAATTTAGATATGTATCAATGTCTCAAACACTGCGGTTGGAAATGTATCGATGTTTACAAAATGGGTCACGCTTTACATTACAGTGTCCTTGTTATAATGTAATTACACATGTAATAAGCAATATAACACCATGTATAAGCATGTAATTAATATGCAATAAAGTTATGGAACAGCCTAACCCAAACCCTAGTGTGGAACTTGCTTTTTTACCTATTCCTAAGCTAAACCCCCAACCTTAACCCCACTGTGTAGTTGCATGCTCTTCCATAACGTTATTACATATTAAGTACATGCTGTTACATTTGGTTACACTGATTATTACACAGTACCTGTGTGATTACATTGTAATGGGAAACTCATGTAATGTGTATTCCAAAAATGTTATAATTGAAAAGATTAGTATCAATGAAATAGACAAGCCGTCTTGTAAAAACTAAATGGCTTACCTCATAACTGTACTCTTCACCATTATAGTACTCCTCCTCCTCCTCCTCCTCCTCTTCCTCCACTTGCTCACTAGCCTAGAGAGAAAATATACGTCACTGCTTCGCCGATGATAAGGGTTAGTTATAGACACATCATTTATCTTGATAATACATAGACATATACATAAACAGAGTTCATCACTGAATGTCAATAGTCGATGGCATAAGTTAATAGCACAAAGCAGTATAAGATGACAAAAGCAACATAAACGTGGCATTGCTAACATTGTTTTGACACATCAATAAGCACAGGAATGTTAGTGCAAATGCATGCTTGTTTTTAAAAAGTCCCAGCCTCACTATACACATTGTTTTATTTTTCAACACATTTTAAACGTTGGTGTTATTATGTCTGAGTTTCACAGCCCTTTCAGACTAAAGAAAAGTTATTAGACAATTTAAGTCATGCAGTACGCAGTGTTAATTTGTGTTTAGTCTGGCCAGCATTAGGTGACTTCATTAGTGTGTTTGGCGGTCTCAGATGGCCTGAGGTAAAACAGGAGTTAATTGGAGTTAATGTTTTTTCGGTCGGTGGTCTGAATTCATTTATTTATTGTTGTTTTTTAACCCAGCTTCAAGGGCATTTACCAGGCGGTGTCTCTGCCTCTTATGTCGTCCTTTGTTTCCTCTGCCCTGTTTGACGGGTTCACAGTCAGAAAGAAAACAACAGTTTTGTTTTTTTTGGTTTTGCAGGAGATGTGGCCAAAATAAAATATGATGCTAGGAGTTCACATGGAGTGGATTCGACAGTTGGGGGGAAAATGTAGGTGGAGAGCAGAACACAGCTTTATTTCATGTGAGGTTAAGTTGTTTGTGAGTGATTATTAAAAAGACTGATTGCTAGTGTTATCTCTACCAAAAAAGATTATTTAGGCATGTTGATTATTTAGAACTATGTTTACGATGCAAATTCATAAAAAAAAAAGCCTAAAATAGGCTATGAAGAAAATGAAATACAGTATATTATCGGAAATGGTTACCCTATAACCTCCATGCAGAAAGAATTAAATAAAAGTGATATATTCCTGGTAGTCACAAGGTAGTTGCGATCGCTATGCATCGTTCCCAGAATCCTTTGCGAGTAGGTTGCTACAGCAGCCTTACCTTCCCGCGTTCCCTGTTCTTCTTCTTCTCTGCAGAGCCCTTCTTTTTGGCCTCCTCCTGTGTGACTACCACCGTCTCCATGACGACTTCTGGCAACCTGGAGATCTTCTGGAACACACACACCAATAGGGCATGACAATCACATGCGATTCAGAATACAGTGGCACTTCAGAATGGTCTCAGGATTTGTTACAACACCATATGTGTATGTGTAACAAATCCAAATGTTCGCAGAAAGCTCTAGTTTTACTCTGTTATGGTCAATGGGTCACTTGAAAGTCAAATGCTTTTTTGCCCCTATTTTTATTACTCCTCATTTATGTGGAATCACATGTTTAAATTAATTTAAGTTTTCTTTTGTTACTATTTTCCCATCTTCCAGTTTCTGTTATGTGTTGTAACCTGCGTTTGCAACGTCATGCTGCTGTCTTGGCCAGGTCTCTCTTGCAAAAGAGATTATTAATCTCAATGACACCACTCTGGTTAGATATATACTTTTAAGCAGCACAATGTGATTTTCTGATGTCGTTGTGGAGCAGGTAGGTGTTGCTCACTGGAAATGTGGCCGTTCAAACCACAGAACATTCCAGTCCAACACCCCCTCACCAGTACTAAACTACCCTGCACACTTAATAAAACTCCTAACCTACCTCCTTCGATGTACTGTCGTTAAAAGTAGCGTTGACCAGGGTCAGGTTAATCTGGAGTAGGGGTGTTTCAACGCTGATGTTGCCCTCCAGCGCCCCCTGCAGCTTGGGGACGTCTGGCCTGCTCTCGGTGACGTTCGGCTCCGGGGCCGTCGGCTCCCATGATGCACTTGGGCCCCCCGTGGTTCCGTTAAGCACGTCCTGTGCAGAGAAATGCACCAGAGGGTGGGAAAATGTATGAGCCGAACAAAGCCTACCAATGCAAAATCATTTTTAATATATTAAGAAATATACACATGTAAACACAATATACACATCTAAATATGGTGAAATACCCCTAAATGTGCTAGAATTTTCTTTATTAAATATAGAAAATGTATAAGCAGATATAAAATATCCACAAAATCCAGCAGAAATGTTTTTACTTGCCTCATCCATTATCCTACATACATACATTGCTGAGCGACATATAAACATAACTAAAAGTTATACATGTGGACGTGTGACTTTGAGGACTAGGTCCTCTATCCTGGGTATACAGAGGTGTGCGTGTGTGAGTGAGTGGAGGGGTCTCACAGCAGAGAGGGGCGGTGGCGTCTGTCCGTCCAAATCAGGCGTCTCCAGGAACTCCACCTCTGACAGAGGCTGGCTGCTCAGCTCATACTTCAGAGAGTTCTGCTGCAATGACAGGCAGGGGTTTTCTTTTGTTTGTTTGTTTGTTTTTTTGTGGGTTTCTGACGCGGAGAGCTTTTGAATCGTACTATATACTTTGTTCTGACGTGTGAGGAAAATATTTCAAAAAGTAAAAAGTTTCAGATTCTATTTTTACAATGTGAGTAGAATTTTAATTTGTGTGTATAATTTCAATCTGTGTATATAACTAACATTGGTGTACTATTTTAAATCACATAAAAAACTGCCAGACAATGATTAATACATAAATTGTTTGTATGTCAAGAGCACGCACAAGAGACAAACGGTCTATGTGTCGTTGGTTTTTGAGGGTTCCTAAAGGGACATACTTTGTATTCAGGTATGACGTTGGAGCCATGTGTCTCCTTGACCTCCTGGGTTATCTTGGCGGAGCTGAGCACATGCAGCAGCTCTTCTATTCCATCCTGCAGCAGGTGGTCCACCAAGGCCTTGAGCAGGGGCAGCTGGGAAATGGAGTTCTTGTTTAGTTCATTGTGAATGGAACACAATGGACGCCGATTAAAGACAACACTTGGATTGCGTGTTATTTCCGTGGGAGAACCTGATTGAATCGTGTAAAAGTGAGCGAAAAACACACAATCTACTGTCCAACGCTATCTACATGTTGGAGGTCCCGTTAGAGGCTTTAGATGAGAGGGAGAATTTTAAGATATTATTGGTTGAAATCTGTTCAATTTGGGTGTAAAAATTACTCATAGAAAGACATTTAATTTGAAACGTTTGGCATTCTTTGTTGAATAGGTAAATACTATGAGCGTAGAAATGAGGTTACAATGTAAAAAAAAAGTTTGCATGGTCAGCAGTTAACCTCAGCAGTCTGTTGTAGAGTGTGATGTTCTCACCCTGATTCCGTAGGCTTCGAACATGACTTCAATGTCCTGTGGAAGAGGACAATGACCCTGATCAATTTATGTTTTATACAACAAGACTTTTCCTAGCAAGTCACTAATACCAATGTCTCATGATGGGATTCTCAACTGTTGGGACGAGACCCATAAGCGGGTCACGAGGGCATTTTGAGTGGACCAAACCATACCATAATCCTAATAAGAAAGAAGCCATGAATTAACTAATGTTGTAATTGTTAATTCATGTTTCAATGGCTAACTATTTGATTGAGTTCAGCACCAATGGTTGAGGCTTTTTGTTTTGCCCCATATTTTTAACCGTACATGATGGCATTGTTGATCACACATTTATATCGGTAAATAAATGTGTCATTCTTTTTGGGTCGTAACTTAAGGACTAATGACACATGTGGGTCCTGAGGCTAGACCAGTTCAGAACCACTGATCTAATGAATGCATATTGTAAGAACCCAGTTAAACACGTTACCTTCATCTGAATGACCTTGCCAGGGGCCCCCGCATCACCCTGTAACCACACAACAATGCAAGTAGTACAAAGAGAGCAAGTTGTCATTTTAATGTTGTCTCCTTGGTAACAGAAATACAAGCATGAAGGTCAGGTAAACATATTTACCCTGTCTCCTTTCAAACCTTGCACCCCTGTTTCGCCCTGTGGAAACAAAACACTTTCTGTAAACTCCGTAAAGTCAATAATGCATTCATGTCGTTGTTCATCATTTAACCTTTCTTTGCATTAAAAACTCGCCAGTCATCATAATTACCTTCATTCCCGGTGCACCCTAGACACACACACACACACACACACACACACGAAGGCAGAGAAGCATGCATTAGAGAATGCATGGCATAATGAAGCAAAAACAACATGCTTGGGGACTCACAACATTGAACATTGGAGTGCGTCGCCAGAAATGAGGATTTCTAATTATGACCAAAGTACTCTTTTCAAACACCTAAAGGACTCAGATGTCACTCTATGCATGCAATCGAATATGATGCATACATGTTTTACATGCCGCAGCCAAGATAATGGGCCTTATTCACCTAGCGGTCATTTATTTAAACTTAATTTAAACAGGTAAAGTCTCATTCTGATTAAAAACCTATTTCTCAAGAGAGACCTGACCAAGAAGCAGCATAAAACAACATACAACATATGTTGTTGTTCACATGTTGTATGTTGTAACGGGCAGCCATCTTGGTTCTAAATGCTAGCTGGGCGGGGGAACCAAGATGGCTGCTAGGTGAATAAAGATAAGGGGGTCTGTGTTGAGACAATGTGTAGGCAGGGAATCAGAGGCATGCAGTAGGCCTATGGACGCGTAAACTCCACCCACAGTTGCTCCGGGGGGGCCCATCGGCATCGGAAATGCTTGGCGGATCTCTTCAACAGTGGCACCCTGTCAAAATATCACATCAAATCATTATAATATTGATTATTAACATGTATTGATTTATGATAAATAACAAAGCACATTTGAAATCAGCATCTATAAGAACACCTCGTTCAAAGATAAATGTGAAGAGTTGCAAGTGCAAGTTATGACATTAATTGATATTGGGCGTATCTTGGGCGTAAAATGCCATTAGACAAAAAGAGGAAGAATGGGATTTTAGCCTCTAGGATTTAATTGATTCCTCGACAAAAAACAGTTGTGAAATGATTGGTGGAAATTCCAAGCCAGACAGCTGGCCATAACGTGACCACAAGCTACACTGATTTAATTTGGATCTAAACTAACCCCTACACAGCTTCAACAGTTTAAGACTTAGTTAAATAGGATAATAATATTCCAATATTCCAGCAGTGGAAAAAACGGTACAAAAAAAAGAGGTACATTTCAAGTCTAGAATCAGTAGGTAGCCAACGTTACCTCGGGAGTGACCAGAACTTTTGTTCCGGGTAATCCTGGAGCACCTAGTTCCCCTTTACTGCCATCCTTACCCTGGTGAGAGTAAACAACACATTGTGTTACTCTCTCATTGTGGCACAATTTCATTGCAAAATAGATGCACTGCTTCCTCACTGCTACTTACATTCACACCAGATTCTCCCTTCTCCCCCTATAGAGGCAGAGAAGATTGGTCAATGTGATTACTGCACACAGTGAACCTGTATCTGTACAATTAACATAGTTCTTTTTTTTTGTCAGTTATATATTTGAAAACAAAGATCACCTTGTTGCCAGTTTCTCCTTTGGGTCCTTTTTCCCCCTGTCGAAAAAAAGCTTTTTTTCACTTCATATTGTCCTCTCAAAATACTAACTATAGGCATGGATTCAAAATGTCCGTAGCCACTGAACGTATAACTCCATTTCAATTAAGTTATACTTCATAAACTTAACAGTGCACTCACGTCTTTTCCTGCCATGCCTCGCTTCCCGTCAATGCCAGCCTTCCCCTGAAAACAAGGTAGAAAAGAAACGAGTGGGAATGCTGGGCAGATAAAGGCTTTCTTGTTTCATGAGAAATAACGTGAAATACAGGAAATTGGTGGCTGATAAACAGATGCTGAGCAATGCAGAGATGCTGCCACTGGATAAATAGCTTTGATGGCAACACAGGCACCTCCTGATATGGACATATTCCATACGGATATGCCCTCATTAAAAATCTTTAAAAAAATACTTAATTGATTTTAGAATTTAAATGGTTAACAAATCATTTAAAATTTCTAATTCTAAATATAAAATAAAACAATGAGAATGTATTGAAGTATCACACTCACTGGTGTTCCAGGTAAACCAGGCACACCAGCAATCCCAACACGGCCTTGATCTCCTCTGTCCCCTTTCTGTAACACACACACACACACACACACACACACACTCACACAAACACACAAGCAGACATTCGCACACATACACAAAGACAAGGCTCGAAATAAACGTCTTTGTCTTTCTTAAACTAAGCATTATTTTGTGGTCGTCGACATTTTAACCAAAGCAGCAAGTATTACTTAGTAGCAGTCGAAGAAGTACTTAATGAGTACCACATTAGAATACTCACCATCCCCGTCTCTCCTCTTTTCCCCTGTTCACCCTGCAGTAGTAAAGTTGAATTCAACGTTAGCTACTGGTTAAATAATACTGATGACAGTAAGGACATTCAAATTGAAGGATAACTGTAATAATGATAATTCCCTAAATTTTTAATTATTGAGTTGTCATATGAAGGGCTGAATAACTTTCGTGGCAGCATTCGTGGACATAACACGACTCAACATCAAGGAGTTGGAGGAAAGTGTGTGTATGGGCTTGACTCCAACGTTCCCCCGGCGTGTTTGAACATTTTCAAATAGTGTCGACACTTCACTCACTCTCTCACTCACTTCAGTCTAAAGTCTCAGTGTCAGAATCAATCTCAATTTTAGATTTTTAGCTCCAAAAGCAAAAAATCAATCCTCCTACGTAATCACAAAAGGTGATCTTTTCTTATGCATCAGGGCCCTTGAGAATCTTTTACATGTCCCACCTTGGCTCCTGGTATGCCTGGAACAGCTTCCAGTTGCGGGCCGGTCCCACCCTGGGAAACAACATGAAATCGTAACATTGTGATATACAGTCCAGGGGGTCAGTGTATTGCATCAATAGGACTATGAGGTGAGGAAGTAAGCGGTCAGAGAACTGACCAGAGATGGGCCGGGAGGACCGGGTTTCCCCTCTGGACCCTGCAGAGAGATGACCGTCGTGGAAGAGATCATAATGGATGAAGCAGACTGAGCTGGGCTGTGTTCAAAGTGGATCAAGTGTTCCCTCATTCCCTAATCACTAAATACTATATAGTACACTTTTTATCGAAGTAAGACAGGGAATAGGGGGCACATATTATGTCCCTGAAATCTATCACATGACGTATATTGGACACGTGACAGCTCATTTGCATAAAGAAACCGTATGTGCCGGCCATCTCTATTGGATGAATCCGATGAATGAAAACCGCTATGGATCATGGGATATGGTGCGGAAATAAGTGTACACACTTTTTATACCGTGCATTATGGGTAATACGTTGTGCACTATATAGAGCAGAAGTGGACCAATTCAAACACGGCACTGGTATTAAAATGTTTGACTAGAGGATGCAACCCCTTACCCTTGGGCCAGGCATTCCTGTATCTCCCGTCTGCCCACGATCACCCGACTCTCCTGGCTCACCCTGAATGAGAATAGCATAGAATTTAATAGTATAGAACATAATAGAGAAAAATAGAATGACTCATTCTGTAATTGAAAAGAATAGACTTCCTTAATGTTTGGTTTATTCTTCCGTTTAGTTACCTTAATAACCCGGGTCAGTATGTTGTTATCCGACGTTACCTGGTTGAAGGTAATAAAAGACGTAATGTTTAATTTTAAGTTTTGATTGATTTGAGTCATGTCTAAAGGCCTTATGGGAGATGGAGTTTTTGAGTTTCTTAGCATTGTCTAGATGTGGGAAGGATTGCTTAAAATGTTGAAGATGGTAATAAATAGGTATTTACGTGTGCTGTTCCTGGAGGTCCTGGTTTTCCCTGTGGAATGGCAGCCGAAGGAATAACAAATGAATACAAATAAACAAACAAATAAGTAAAAACAGACGGAAGAGTTGAAGCCACTGAATTGTAAACACTCTAATCAGATACCAAAAAAAAATAAAAATAAGAAATGCATTCAAGCCACACAAAGGGGTTATTTTCAATTGATGACATATCGGAGCAAAACATCGGACAGAAAGACGGCAACAGAAAAAAACAATCGCAGGTGGCCAGAAAATAGGCGGACCAAGGGATAAGAAGTACACAAAGAGCCGGAAGTCAAAGAGAGCAAACAATGTGTCATAATAAGAGAGGGAGAGGATCTCCAATACAAACGTACGGTTTCTCCTTTGTCCCCCTTCTTGCCGTCTGCTCCCTGAAAGAGAAAAGATAAGGTTAATCTCACTACTCCCCTGCACCTTGCCTTACGAATGGATAAATGAATGAATGAATGTATGAATTCATATTCAGCTCAGTAACAACACTACGCTGATGCAATCTCTCTCGGCTCTCGTTTTAATTGACAATTGTGGTGGTGATCAGCGTCACTGCGACGCAACATCCTGAGAACACATCAGATGCCGGGAGTGTGTGTGTGTGTGTGTGTGTGTGTGTGTGTGAGTGAGTGAGTGAGTGAGTGAGTGAGTGAGTGAGTGAGTGAGTGAGTGAGTGAGAGAGAGAGAGAGAGTTAGAGTGTGTGTGTGTGTGTGTGTTTTGTATTTCTTACCGGCAGGCCGTGCTTCCCACCATCTCCTTTGTCCCCTGTGTCCCCTGGGCGGCCCGGCAAGCCTAGTGGCCCCTGGAAGACATGGGTTCATAAAACAAACACACACACACTCTATTTCTTTCGAACTAATTACGAAAACAAGGAGACATTAGAAAACCAAAATCACCCGAATTCCTCGTTCCCCGGGCTCTCCTCCTTGTCCCAGTTCACCCTTCAAGAACGAGAGAAAACACTTTTGAGTCAATAACATTTAAAAAACATTTCATATTTTACCAAACAGTCCCGAAACAGATCAAACATCAGTCAGTCTTCATTATCATTAGTCTTGAACTTGGTGGTGTTTTATTAGACATGCTGGGGGATGAAATGTGCACACAAATCGATTCAATATATGACTTACCGGTGTTCCGCTTTCTCCTTTAGTTCCCGCTCCACCCTACATACATGCATCAGAGTGGAGACTATCATCTACTTTGTCAAATGTCAATCAATGTGAACACAAGTGAACACAACCGGACACAAATTTTGCCTGAGAGAACTCGTCAAGCTTCATTCACGTTCAAATGATGTTGAATTCATATTTGTGGAAAGTTGCTGTTGAAGTTCGGCTTTATTGCCAAATCACTCTTCTACAACCGATTGAAACTAGCCAATGGGGTGAGACCTCTCTACTGCATTCTATTGGAACAGTATTTCTGAGAGGTTCTAATTGGATATCGTATAATGAACCAGGAGTCAAGTTTTAAAAATGGTGGATAACATACCATGCCATTAATGGCAGTGAACAATATGTCATCATAACGTAGTATACCTGCTACTAAAACCGTACATTTCTTCACGACTGCAGACAGACTTAATTGTTTTCATAAATATCCCAAAAATGGTGAATATCTAATAGGGTAGGGTCATTTAGGCACTAGGATAGGTCTTGTATCAACAGTCGCTTATCAACAACCACATTGGATTTACTTACATCTTTACCTCTTAATCCTGGAGCTCCAGGATTTCCAGGGAGCCCAAGACCTCCATGTTCACCCTTTGAGCCATCTTGCCCCTGGAAGGAAAGTGGTGACATAGAACCTGAGACAACAATGGATAACCCTCAATACGAACCTTTTATCTCTTTATTTTGTACGCAAACTTTTCTTTCATCTTCATGGAATTATTTTTCGTTACCTTTTGCCCTGGCTTCCCCGATAAACCAACATTTCCCTGAGGAGGAGAAAATACGTTCACAAATGATGGTTTGTCTGCATCAGGATTATGCGAGCCAACACACACACACACACACACCCACACACATCATACACGCACACAGACGCACACCAACACACGTACACACACATGCACACCAACACACAAACGCACACGCACACGCACACACACATCCCACACACACACACAGTCTTGTCACAAAACATAATGTTCGGGTGACTCACTCTTTCACCGTTCTCTCCCTTGGGTCCCTGCAGTCCTGGAACGCCGAAACCGGGACTGCCCTGCAAAAAATCATCAATAACAACACCCATAACGTCTTAACGTTAAATACTGAACAATGCAGACCGCAGACACAGCGAGGCAATAGAGATGACCACGCTGCAGAGTTGGCAGAGGTGGGTCGTGTTGTATGTTAGCATTCAAACCTTTTCTCCCTTGATCCCTTGCACTCCTTTGACACCTTGCTGACCAACAGGGCCTACCGGGCCGACGTCCCCCTGAGAGATGGACGACGCACAAACATTCCAAAATGATCATCGTAAGGGCCAACGTAAGCAGCGTCGGCCCCAATGCTTGACACACTTCACACAATCGGGTGGGATCAAGGTCGAGGAGGGGGGATAGATATATTTTCCCCAACTATAAATTATACCCAGTAGACTGATGGAGGACTTCAGAGGAAGTAGTTATAGCGCGTTAACCAAGCATAATACATCTTCTGACACTGCTTGCGTCGGGTCCTGGGAGCACTTTGATGTTCGAGTGTGCGGGAAGTCTGCAAATGCTCATTTAACAAACTTGGCATCAGGAAGACAGAGTCCGTGTGCTATCCCTTCCCCTACTCTGCCTCCGGCTCTATTGTCTTTTGAAACCAACCACAGACAATAAGATGACCACACACAGGTTGGGATACATAGCATGAGAGTTAGATAAATCAAGTGTGGTGGGGGCTATAGTTGGTACATCAAAAAACAATGAATGATTTAAACACAAACGGACGACTTACCCTGGCTCCTTTCTTCCCCGTAGGACCAATTACCTGTCATGAAAAAGAGACACGGAGACTCATAACTGTGTGTCCTAACCTCCTCCGACTTATCATGTCCTCCTTATCATGTAATAATGATAATAATAATAATCTCTTGCTGCTGCGGTCCTTACACCCTTAGCTGGGTCTCCAGGGGCCCCCCTGAGTCCATCATCTCCTTTATGTCCGTGGTCTCCTTTCTGCCCCTGGTAAAGGAGACGCAACAAGTGGTCACCATGACAGTGACAGGGTGTCAGGAGGTCAGATCATACCAAGTCTGGTAACGTTGATGTGTGTTATGCGCAGCGATTGCACATCACCGCTCGATGACTAGAGAGGAACGTGAAGGAGCACTCCTTGTATGTGGAAACGGTACCAAAGCACATGCATACGGTAATAACATTTCCTTGCTTGATGTTGAGGACTCAAATATTTTGTGTTAGTAAAAATCCGGTTATTGTCCGAATTTGGTTCCCTGAATAGTTGAATCCCCTTCCAAAATGGTCAGGTAAGAAAGAAAAATGTTTTGAATCATGGTGTGGTGAACCTGTGTGTTACTTTATGTGAGTTAAGCCATGGCTTTATGTTTAAAGATAAAAATAGAACAATAAGGAATTTGTATTGTACGACAAAATTAAGCTAGGACGTGGGCGGCGATAATTAGCTCTCCTCCAAAGCAGCTGAGATTAAAAGTCAGCCATGTGAAGCACAGCGCGGTCACCCGCAGAGGTGTGAGTGTGTGGGGCTCGCGATCATCATGCAAGCTTTATCAGCCCTAATGATCCTGCAAAAGAGCCAAAAAAAGAGCAATAACTTCCCCGTTCGCTGCAGCTTATCCACCACTATCAGCATCTGTTCTACCTCATGTTTACTATCGCAGGATATGGCCCTCTTTCCATGTTTTAACTTGATTTGTCCGTGGACATTTAGAACAACAACAAAGAGAAAGCAGAGTGTGTATCGCTAACATGAGGTGGGTGATTGGATGTGAGGATATGAATGGATGTGAGAATATGAACGCGTGAGTGATTGGTGGGCTGCATCGCTTTGCGATTGCGCAAGTTTGACAAAGGGCTTTACCATATATCACGAGCCATGACGTATATGTTTTCTCTTTGAGAGGAATGCTTCTTCTTGGGGTGATACAAAAGTCAAGCTCACAAACAAAATATCTAGGTCATACTAGAGACAGGCAAAAAAAACATCTAACGGAATCTGGATTGTATTCAATTTCAATCTGGCAAAATCTCTGAAAATCGAATTCACACTAGAGGCCAGCAAAACACATTTAACGGAATCTGGATTGAGTTCCATTTTAATCTGGCTACATTTCTGCAGCCCTGAGTTCCAGCAAAAGCACACCGATGCGAATAACGTCACTGTGAAATACAAAAACATTGTTGTTACAGTAATGGTCGTAAAAGTAAACACTACTTTTTATTTTCATCAGGAAGTGGTGAATCAATGGGATAATTTTACAAATGTCAACGCACGTTGCTCTCACTCTAACTACTGTTATTTTCAACGTGCGTCACCCATATGTTCTCGTAAACGGTGGTAATCAAAGCACATCAGCAGGTACATGGAACAGAGTTGTGATCGCTGAGACCTAATTTTGTGTTTGAATGTCTCCTTATTTTACAGCGATAATTGTAAAAGAAAATTGAAAGAAACGGCATCATGAGTCAAGGATGGATTTTTGAGAGGTTTTTTGTAAAGGTTTGAAGCAATTAGGAAGCTAGTCTTAGCTGGGAGAAGTGAATGGCAAAAGTACTTCCAGATCTAGCTGTACTAGCTGTTCATCTGGAAACTGAATCAGAGTTATGCTTTGAAAGTGCAGTACGGTAGAAACGAAAGGAATAGAAAGTCATTCATATAATTTCCTCAGTTGTCAATAAGAAAGGACTAATTCAATACTCACAAGAGGACCCTGTGGACCCCCCAGCCCCATATCGCCTCGGTCCCCCTAGAAAACACAATCAGGCTTCAGCCTTTGGACAAAACAGAGCTGAATAATCCCATTTCAGTTGGCTGTCACAGTCGGCTCACGTAAAGTAATTCTGTACCTTTGTTGAGCGACCGGTTAAAATTATGTGTTTATCGTTTGATAGTTGAACCCAGAATTTACAACTTTTCAACAATGATTATGATGCTTATGAAAAACACACACACACACACACACACACACACACACACACACACACACACACGTTCACACACACACACACACATACACGTACACACAAGTCAGGCATGCGTCAGCCCCTTTTAGCACACAGGAACGTCGCACAGTTTCCTGTCT
>OOFG01107244.1:0-27812 GCA_900323295.1 Molva molva | reverse complement strand
GCCTCCACCGCTCTCTCCAAGCACCGCGGAGTTAGGAGGACCTCACACGGGAGTGTGTTTAGAGACAGGTGCTGGACTGTGACAACGAAGGAAAGCTGTTTTTATTTTTTTTTATTTTTACTGCATTCCGATAAAGCCTTAATTACTCGGAACATGATTTGTATTTATTGGGGGGTAGGCCTATTTTTATTTTATTCAAAGCTCATGTTATCGTAACCAGCCCAACGCGCGAACGGACTGCCGGTTCCTCCCGTTTTGCCGCCGGTTCTAACTGTCCTGCCTTCTTTTCATCGATCATCGGGGCACAGGATGAGGAGATGAACATGAAGGATCGTATGTGTTTCTCCGTGCGTATGTGTAGGCTATATATGCGGACTGCTGCGGTCGTTATTTAATCTCATGATTTCATTCATGAAAAATTGTCATTTGTAGTACACGGATAGATAAAGGCTACAGAAAAAAACCAAAACAGACAAAAGGAAGGAAGGGAGGGGAAGGAACCGGGCGAGGCGGACCGCGGTATAAAGGGGTTGGGAGCTAACGGCTGGGAGGCTTTACTCCACATACCAGAGACAACAACAGATAGCCAGCTGCTGCGCCCAGAAACACACACATCTACGTTTTCAAGCGCAAGGAATGTGTGTTGCATGATCAGACGTCAGGGGCCATAGAAGAGGACAGATCACGGAGAAAGAGAGCGAGAGGGCATGGGATGGGGACATGCCGAGTGTATCATCGCGTCCTCACGCCTTCCAGCCGCCGCCGCAGCAGCAACAGCAGTATGAAGAGGTAGGCTAGACGCAGCAATACTCTATCTCTCCCTCTGCCACCTTATCAAACACTGACGCCTATCATACACCCCCTCCCCTCAGACCCGCATACATTAAAATCCAGCTGTCGTATTATTTGGCCGAACGCCTATATAGCACATTCATCCTATCCGCCCTTTCCCCGTTCAATCCAGCAGCAGCACCCTTATTGCTGCTGTACGACTTGTACTGTACCCTCTCTCCCTCTACTCTCCATTCAGTCCGCCTTTTTGCCCTCCTAAAAACATACGATAGCCTCACCTGCCAAGTTGCTGCTGCGATACACAGTTGCAAACAAGAGCGATTCGATTCAATTAATCCAATTAACTTGTCTTTTTTAATATATCCGATTCATTGCGTCCATCCATCTGTGCTAGTTGGCACTTAGCTCCCACGCGCAGAGAAATGTAACTGCTGAGGTGGACATTAAAAAAAAAGCAGAGGTTTTTACTCTCCCCATCTGCATGCCCAGTCTTGTGCACTAGACTATGAAACTTTAATAGGCTCTAATTTTCTAATGGCCCAATGGCCTGATTCTTCACTGTGATGGCTTAACTCCTATAACACCTTTCCAAATAGAGTTAGAATTCAGAGAATACTGGGAATGTACAAAAAAACAACCAAAAAAAAGGAGAACCAAATATTGCACAACAGATATGTGACTCAGAGGTCTCTGATGGCTGAAATACATTACTACTCATACACGTGTTGTTGTTAGAACAAAGCAACATTGTAGCAAAGCAACATTCCCCACCCAATAATATCGATGGATTAACTAACTGGATTATTTTAGGATTTAAAATGGTGGAGGGACGTTATCCAGCCGTATGAGTGACAGCTAAGACATAAAGCCTATTTGGCTTCTTGGTGGTGGAGAATACAGGAAGATGCTGTTTTTCCTGTTGTGTCACGTCTCACAACACTGAATTAATTTAATTAATTAATACCAAGAGCAGCTGATGCATCTGCACACAAAGGCCGCTTCACAGTCCAGGAGAGGAAGAGCAAATAGTTATGTGTATTGTTGGTGGATCCACCGTTGGGGCTTAACTTTGAATGTTGCATCAGATACAGTACAATGGTGCTGTGTGTAGTGCAATTCTCATAATATAATAATACAGTTACAGTGAGCGAGAGAGAGAGAGAGAAAGAAATAGATGTGTGTGTGTGTGTGTGTGTGTGTGTGTGTGTGTGTGTGTGTGTGTGTGTGTGTGTGTGTGTTTGTTGATGTGTTTTGTGGTAGAGAGCAAAGCCGTTCATACCTTAAAGCAGAACAAACAGAATTAGTCTCTAAATAAATACTCAGGCCTAAAGTTGATATTTGTGAACGATAACTCTCGCTGTTTCCTTTGAAAAGCTTGGCAGTATATATCGTGAAACCAGCTGCAGCTTTTTTTCCCGCTCAGTTCTTCCGGACTATTTCATCTGGACTTTTTCTTTGCTTTGCATGAATCCCCAAGGGAGACCATCCTCCAGTTTCTTGGAACAGCTGTCTTTGCAACAGATGACACAACAAAACAGTCATTATAAACATGAAGTCAATAGAGCTCTGCCCTGCCTCCCTCTCTCACACACTAAGGGAGGTGTGCATACATATTTAAGCTAAGGTCACGTTGTATCTTGCCCTTTTGAATATATTAGGCAGCGCTACGTCAATGTTTAACATTGTTGATACTAATTAAAAAGTTGTACATTTACGGTAAACATTTATTCCTGTCACATGACATGTCATGTGCATGTCAAGTCCCAGTAGCATGAGATGACACAGGCTATGTAAAAACATTAATAATACAATACAATAAAAAGCACATAATAGCAGCATACATTTAATCTTCCTCACATTAGGCACTGTATTATTGTTTACCAAAATGTTATACCTTGTTATTATTGTAAATTCCTTGGTTACTTTTAGCGCCATTTAAAGCAATTAAATAGGTTATTATTAAGTAATAACTTAGTTCAGTTATTATAAGGCTTCTCAGAAGTGGAGGAATGGACTTCCCAAAAACACTTGATGTGAAGAAATAATAATAATAATAATAATAATAATAATAATACAATAAATAATAGACAATTCAGTAGAGTACTTCAATAAACAACTGTGTGTTCAACTTGAATAATGAGTTGAATCAAAATAAAAGGGATGTGTCTCTTTTTGGAGGATATATGGTCCGCAGTCCCTCGACAGTTAAGCACTAGCAATTCTGAGTAATCTTATGTTTTCTATTCTAGCCATTGACTAAATGCACTACAACAGCGTTTTCACAACATACTGGTGATACAGTGACCAGGAAAACATTTCAGAAGAGGAGTTTGCAACAACCCCAAATTTATGACTACATGACTGACTCTTATGACACTACTTAGCATGGGTGGATAATCACACCACATACTGATGCCATGCCCAACCAATTGAGATACAAGTTTTGAATTTTTCACGTGAATAGACAATGGTGAACCTTTCACAACAATGCCCTGGCATTCAACCAAGGCAGATTATTATCAACTCCCGTTCACATATTATCAACTCCCGTTCGATGTGCACAATATATGGATGACGCTAACCCTCATTTTAAGGTGGCTTCCTTTATGCACACACATTCACACTACTTGCTCAGCTGAAACCACCTCCTACATATTTGTTTTATGACCAAGGATTTGACTACCCGTCGGAACTCAAGTAAAGAAACACAATAAAAAACAGTGCATGGTAGGTAAACATAATTAAAAAAACATTTAAAACAGTGTAACATTATGTATTTCCGTCGCTTGGTCACTGTAAAGTAAAAGTAGTTCTGAGTAGGTCCTGGAAGAAAACCACAAAGTTACCAATTGCTTCAGCAGAGGCAACCTGGTACAAACCAATATCTACAGTATCTACAACGCAATAGATCATCAAATTAAATGAAGGCAACTGTCATTTTCCATAGGCCTATACATTTAATCTATTGTTACTAGTTGAGTTGCTCTACATATTCCCCCTCAGTCTTTGTCTTTTTGGCTACCGGAACACTCGAAAACCTTGTTGTTGCTGAACTTACATTTACAGTTGGGAGATGTTTTTATCCAAAGCAGGGACAGAATAGGACAGAATAGAGCTCATTAAAGTGCCATATTTGAACCATATTAAAACACCAGTTATTTTGACTTAATGTTTTTATTCTTTTTATTTTTGTTTGCCAGTTATTTTATGTTTTAAGGTGACGTTATGACCAAGGGGGTATCTGCATCCAATACTTACAGTGTGTCATTACACTGTCACTTCTTACCAGCCTTTCTGATTATTGACCGCTGAGGCACCCACTGGGGCCCCAATTAGCACAAGTGTAACTAATTGGCTCGCATTGAAGTGACATTGATGGGAAGGCAAGGAAATGAATTAACGAAGGAAGACGTTGGCGGAATAGAAAATGATGGAAAGAAAAATGGATGTTGGATCCGACTGCTAAATTACCATTCATATCCAGCCCGGCTAATCTCCCTGGCTATGTGTGTCTTTGTAGGAAGTCGGTTTCTATTGATGTGCCTGCACATCACTCTCGTTGCACACGTCACAACCCATATAATTAGTCTGTGTTTGTATAAACAACAACAAGAGTATATGATATTGTCTGATATAAAACATGTTAACCTTTAAAACAAAGGCGCCTTGGCCCCTTGCTCGCTAGCTTTATTGGATGTGTTGTGTAAGCTCACAAGCTCCAAGAAAAAAAGGTGAGCTGCCTACCTGCCACTTCATTCTCTTTTTGATGAATGAGAAAACACGAGCAGGAAATGAAAATAGAACATAGAACATAGATATCAGCCACACACAGAGTACCAAAAAACAAAAAAACGCAAACAAATGTTCCCCAATGAATGTGCAGGGTTTTCAAAAACAGAATGTAGCTAGCTTGAAACCCAGCTATTTGTATACAAAACAATAAGTAGTTATCATCAGAGTACATTGGTACATTCATTATCACCATGGTCTGGAAAAACCTGCCCTAGGCAAAATACTGATTTCATTCAGGGTATATTTGTTGTGTGTATATTATTACGTGGCACACACATGCACTGTATTTTGTGTCTCTGCGTGGTACTAACTCACCCAGTAATGATTGACGGTGTGTGTCTTTTTGATTAGGGACAATACATGGTCTTGTCCCTGGATGAACTAATTGTTTCCCTAGGATAGTCTGTTGGCAGCTGCTGTCGTAGGCACAGTTTGCATTGTGACTCGGCTGGAGAGAATCCTATGGCATACTTGTATCTTATCATGCCATTGAATAGTAGTGAAATCATTGTGTATGTATGTATGTATGTATTAATCAAGGAGAAAATATATTCTGGAAATTATAAGGTTATATGAAGCTTCAGTCTTGATGGTATACCTGAAATAACCATATAACCTTGGAGGTTGAGGGTTTTGTGTACTTTTGAATTAATATCCATGAGTGTGTGTGTGTGTATGAATATGCATCCTGTATGCGTGTGTGAGTTTGCATTTGTATGCGTGTGTGAGTTTGCATTTGTGTCTTTCTGTGTGTCTATGTTTGTGTATGTGAGTTAGTTTATGTGTGTCTGTCAGCTTGTATGTGTGTGTGTGAGCCTGTTTATGTGAAAGTGAGTGTGTGACCATGTGTGTTATGTGTATGAGTCAGTGAGAGTGTGTGTGTGTGTGTGTGAACCTATGTGCATGTGAGTGTGTGTGTGTGTGTGTGTGTGTGTGTTTGCGTGCATGCGTGCGTGTTCCTGCATGTGTGTGTGCGTGCATGCTCTCAGAAGATGAAACTGCCTGGGTGGTGGGGTGTCTCCAGCAGTCAGGAGGTAGCAAAGGAGGGTGAATGTCAGGTGAAAGCTTTTGTCGCTAGCGGCAGCACATAGCTGCAGCGCCACTGCTTGCTGGACCCTGAGAATTCACTTTGACAGATGCATCCCTTCCCTGGCTGTAGCAGTTCGGCGGGGGTCTGATAGGACATGCTTGCTCAAGCGGTTCAGAGTAGCATTAGCCAGCACAGTGTTGTGCAAACCTGCAATTTATACATCAACCTTAGGCATTCGTCCGGTTAATGACACGCGTGAGCCGGCCGCCATTTCGTTCATGCCCGAGACCAGACGGCAACCTCACATATACCAGATCTTTTCTCTCCAATTTTGCTGCTTTAATCGAGCAATTAGATTAAATTAGATCAAGTTGGTGCAAATTGTTACATTATATCTCTTATCACACATAAATGCACAAATGCCTAAACAATCATCTTGTTTTTCAACAATTTTCTACCTCTAACTACTCAGCATGTTCAATACAGTGGTACAGCTACGTTCATAAAATGTTTTAAGTCGGCTTACAACAAAAGCAATGGGTATACTACACTTTCTCGGCAGGAGGCAGCAATTTGGGTATTTGCATATGTAAAGATTAATTTAGAAAATATAAAAAGAAAATATAACCATTTGAGATGAAAAAGGTCCTCCCACCAGTAAAGCACAACACCCTCTCTGCAGCTAGGACAACAGTCCTTTGGCTTGAAGCCGTTGAGCAGTTGCAATTCTGCACACTTGCCAAGACGCTTTCTATCTGCTTTATACCTTCTATTTCTGATTTTTTTTCTCTTTCTATAGATAAGAGAGATCAACTGCCGCGGAGGTGACCTTTACTACATCCATATGGAAGCCAGACGATGAGCACGACCCAGAGTTTGTCAACCGTGCAAAAAAGAAAAATGTGCATCAGCTCCATGGATAGAGGATCGCTACCTTCCCAGCTCCTCTAAGACCCCCGATAACCGTGTTCCACGCTGCACTGGGGCGTGTAGGGGGGGGGAGGAACTGGGGTAGCATTCCCACGTCAGGTTTACTCATAAAGTCTAAAAACTTCTGCAAGCTTACCAGTCCCTCTAGCCGTTGGACGCCACATGTTGGAGGTGACTCCCGGTGACCGCCGCCTCCCTCCAACTCAATCTTCACCATGTCGTGGAGACGGAGGCACTGCTGCCCCATTAAGATGACCTGGACCGTCAAGCGCTCGCTGTTCCGCACCCAAGTGGCGGGCCTCCTATCGCTTGCCCTGCTCTTAACCTTCTTCCTGTTCTTCAGCCATCAGGACTGGCTGCCCGGACGCAGTGGGCCCCGCGAGAGCCCCTTGTCCTACACCGTGCGCGGTTTCCGTGGCCCCAAGGTCGAGGTCAACCAGAGCTCCTCCATCAGGAGCCTCTGGAAGGAGATGGGGTACGTGGCGCCAAAGCATCCGCTCAACCTCAGCTCTCAGCAAGTGGTGGAGGTGGGCGAGATCGGGGGAGGAGGGGAAGGAGGGGCAGTCAGGACAGGTGTAATGGGGCTGGAGGATTCCATGAGTGCCAACAACAGTTTACAGAAGGAGATGGGTATAGGCGGGAAGCTCAGCGCACAGCCATACCGCTACATCCTGAACGAGCCCTTACAGTGCCGAGACAGCACGCCATTCCTCGTCCTGCTCATCGCTGCCGAACCGAGCCAGGCCGTCGCCCGCAACGCCATCCGCCAGACGTGGGGCAATGAGAGCGCGGCGATGGGGCTGGGCTTTGTGCGCCTCTTCCTGCTCGGAGTGGGCAAGAGCTCAGAGAGCGCCCTCCAGAGCAGTATCGAGGAGGAGAGCCATGTCCACCACGACATCATCCAGCAGGACTACCAGGACACATACTATAATCTCACCATCAAAACCCTGATGGGTATGAACTGGGTGGCCGCCCACTGCCCGCACGCCCGCTACGTGATGAAGACGGACAGCGACATGTTCGTCAACACTGAGTATCTCATCCAGAAGCTGCTGAAGCCCGAGCTGCCGCCCAGGCAGCGGTACTTTACGGGCTACCTGATGAGGGGCTACGCGCCCAACCGGAACAAGGACAGCAAGTGGTACATGCCGCCGGAGCTGTATCCTAGCGAGCGCTACCCCATTTTCTGCTCGGGGACGGGGTACGTGTTCTCGGGGGACATGGCCGAGCTGATCTACCAGGCATCCCTGAGCATACGCAGGCTGCACCTCGAGGACGTCTACGTGGGGATCTGCCTAGCCAAGCTGCGCGTCGACCCGGTGCCACCCCCCAACGAGTTCCTCTTCAACCACTGGCGGGTGTCCTACTCCAGCTGCAAGTACAGCCACCTGATCACATCCCATCAGTTTCAGCCCAACGAACTCATCAAGTACTGGAACCACCTGCAGAGCAACAAAGCCAACGCCTGCGTGAACATGGCTAAAGAGAAGGCGGCCAGGTATAGACACCGGAAGTTCCATGGGGAGCGGCCCCACTAAGGTCCTTTCTCAGGACTCTCCAAATTCCTGTCGAGGGAAGATATGGGAGGAAAGGGGGATTTGGGGTTTCGCCACATTGTGGCAGCTGCAGCGGGGAAATTGGGAGATGTAAGCACTATACACTGTATGTGGAAGAGCACAATGTTTTTGGTATCATGTAGTCGATGATTGAAGCTATTTTTTTAATTTCCGAGAGCCGTTGAATATTGTAAACCTTGTTGAGCTGTTTCTACAAGAGAGTTCATGTCTATGTGCAATACAAAGCATGCACACAAACAAATTTACTGAGGTTTAAGAGCAGTCTTTGTGACGTTTCAGGTGCCAATAGAACGCTGGGAAACATGATACAGTTCATAGTGGGGGCTGTCCTGTATACTGGTGGTATGGTATACAAATAGTGGGGCTAACTGTGACCCACATTTTTATAGAACATTTATGAAACAAATGGTGTGCCACAGTTAAAGGGGTATATGAATATATATAAATGTAATATCTTGAAAGTTACTACTACCTAACTATGAATGACCGTATCTTTGATGTGGACCAGTAATGCTGCCCTGTTTCTCAATGTTTATTTTACACAATTATGAAAAAAATAATCAGGACTGTAAAGAGAGGGTTTATCTGTCAAATTCTGTATTTTATTTATGATATACACTCACAGTCACATGTCAGAGATGGATGAGATTGTATTTTTTAAAGCTTTACATCAAGTGAATCTGCACTTGAGCAACTGTGCAATGACTAGAACTCCAATTAAATGTATTGAGTTAAGATGGGTTGCAATTGTCTGTGCCTTTTCATTGAAAATCGAAAGTGATTTACAGCTTGACTCTGTCATCCACATTCAATGTCACTTCTACATAGTAGTGTTACATGATCTCACTGAATAGACTTTATTTGAAAAACCACAGGGCTTCTGTTGTTCTTTTGTAAAGGAGATTTGAATTGCAAAACAATGTGTGTGCATGTATGAATGACTTGTTGGGAAAACTAGGGCAGCATGGTGATTTTTAATAATTATGCACACACTCCAGCTCTCAAAGTCACCAATAAAGAAGAGGATGGATAATTGGGTGACAACTTGAAATTGGCCATATAAGATAAGTAATCTAATTGAGCTAATGGCAAGTGACTTATATCTGCATTGCGACCACACACCTCTATGCACACCTGTCCTTCTTTTCTTATCTGCTTTGCATCTGGATTTGGTTCGGTTTACAGTAAATCAAGAGCCAGAGTTTATGCTTATACAAAATTATGCAAATCCCTCAGTACAAGTATCCTATATGGAAGACCGGGAGTCATCTCAAGACCAAGAAGCCAGAGATATAGAAGTTTTTTTCTCAGATAAGTCATGCAGTGACAAATAATTATTTCCTGCTTACGCCCCAGGCAAAATGGCTGGCTGGCTTGCAGTCCCATCCCTCGATATTCTCCATATTCTCCATTCTTAACTTAAGAGTTATTTTACGTAATCTCTAACCGCATCTCTAGAGGTCTGTTTTATGGGAGCAGCACAGCACATAAATGTTAATTATTAAAATGAAAAAAAACCTCTACAGGAAGGAAGAGTGTAATGTGGATTGTATCGCCATTTGCACTTGCTACTTCAAACAATAAGCATTGTATATTGTACCCACAGATAGATGTGGCGTCATAACTTAAGAAAACTGTCTAGCTTCTCATCGCAGCACACATTTCATTTCAGCACTAGGCTCAACTATCTGAATGTACTCGCCCAATTACTAATAGCAAAAAGCCTTGTTTTTGCCATTACTTCCATTGCTAATATTTGGTAATGTTAACTTAACACTTGGTTAAGTCCAATAAATGTGCATCCTATAGAGATACACCAGATGAAAGGTTGCAGGAAATATAGGGCCTTGGACGTGGAAAATAAGAGGGGGGAGATAGAGAGATCTGTGGAAGGGGTGAGATAAAGTGCAGGAAAGACTGTAATAAAGGGTAGTTTCAAAGCGGAATGAGGCAAGGCGAAAAGTGAGAAACAAAATGCACAACACTCAGTAAAGGAAGAGGGGGAAGGAGGTGGGGTTTGCAAGCGGAAAAAAATAAAGAGAAAGCGATAGTGATGAATGATGCACAGGTTGGCTGTGACTGATTGGTATTGAAAAGCTGTGCAGCTGTAAATGTAGATGAAAAAAAGGAGGCAGTGGTGATGGTTGAGGGGTGTTGGTCAGAAGAGCGATTGAGATGTCGGACGTGATGGAGTAGGGGCTGTGGCCAGGGCTTAACACTGCAGCTCACCGCTTCTGGGAAAGCAGAGAAGTGAAGGTTCACTTCAGTAGTAGACAAATATACTGACCTTTCTGGACTGGCCAAGAGTCCACCTTGGTGAAATACATCTGCAGGAACTGCGTTGAGAATCGTTTGAGCAAATGTTTTAAGGCAGACATTCTTTTTTGTTGTAGAGAAAAATAGTACAATACATGTCTTCAACAATATAGTACAATAAATGGCTCTAACGGAAATATATTAACTGCCAAATTTAGTTTTTGCATGAAAAATAACAAGTTGCATGTGGAGGGGGGAAGATCCAAACTAAATGGATACAACTAAATCATGTCCAAAAAATGTATCAATAAGCATCTGTTTTTCCACCATGCTGTGAACCTCCTAAGAATTCTTCTTCTTGGAAGAGACAGCACTTAAAACAGATGGCAGATTCCGTCCAAGGCTCATGGTCTTGAAGGAATCGAGCCAACGTCTATTTATAAATGTTATTTGACAGGGACACTGCAGAATTCGCAAGGACTCAGCAACCTGAATTAACTTATTTGGTTCTATCAAAACAGGCACCTCTAGCCGTGCTTGTCCTGGCCAACAAGCCAGACAAGCAAGCAGGGGTTAGAAGAAAAAGCAAAGTAACAGATAACAGGTTTAACTTCCTCTACATCTGCACCATGTTTTTGAGGAAGTCTACCTTTCCGGGCTGGCAGCCATGCTTTACATTTCATACTAATAATAAAGTTTCCACTCCCCCTCATATAAAGGCCTGCAGCGGGGTGACATGCTGACATCTGCAAGAATTGACAGGTAACAGTAAATCCTAAATTCCTAAGGATCTTTAAAATAAAAATTCACAGTCCTGCTCCAAATACAGATTTTACATAATATTAGGCAACTTGGTCATTTAAAATTGTCTCTTTACAATATCCTCCAGGTATTGTTAAGTGTGTAGATCCCCTGGAAAAATTAGGATCAATTGTCTAGTGAACAGTATTGGTATTCTGCTGTTTGGTTTTATATTCTTGGCTTGTGGTGTGTATAGCAATTGAAAGGGATGATATTTAGTAACATTCTGCTGAGGCCATTTAAGTATATTAAAAAGGCTTAAGACCTTGCCAGATCAGACACCCAAAGAGCGTGAGGAAGGCACTGCCTAACCTTCAGCTAGTAGGATCATGTTTCAGGGCAGGCCTCTGGTAGCACGGTTCAGTAGTGACTAGCGGGAATAAATAGCAGGACTAGGGTGCATTTGAGGGCTTATGTCTTGGATATAAAATGCAGAAGCGACATAAAGCTTTATCTGTGGGAATGTCAGGAGCTTCTTTGTCAAAATTGAAAACAGAGAACCCCTGGTATTTTTTCATCTCTGGAATTGCTTGAGGCAATCGTCCACAAATGCCCATTAGGAACCATAGCAGAGGTTTAATTTGAATGATAGTTAATACTTATCTGAATGGAACTGTAGGTGCAATATGTACTGTTTAAAAAGCCCATGCCTGTGATTAATCTGTGAAATATATTATTTTATAAAAAACATACTTTTTAAGTTTATATGTTTTTTGTCAAATAGTTTGCACTGGGGTTGGGAAATAATGGAGAAGGAAATCTAAACTTAATCATGTAGACAAATAGGATTATTCGACTACATTATTAACTCTACAATTTCCCAATATGTAATTTTATTTTTACTGATAGACGATGGGCAATCAATTGAAATCCCCACCCAACACTAGTTAGATTAGCAATTTGTCTTTTATTAAAGCTTTATCAGCGTTTCTGAACAAAGCTGCACATCTTAAGTGGGGCATAAACTGCTAATCTTCCCTATTGTTACTGACTGCATCTGAGTGTTTGAACACACTTGAAGTAACACTTAAATATATATTGCAAGCATATCATATATTTCACTGGAGTGCCAACGTGCACATTACAATGACGCTTGTAGAGTTTGGCCCATGAGGCATTTGTGAAATAGAACACCACTGGAATAGTGTGGAATGAGTGCAAACAAGCAGTGATCAGGAGGGCTTGGAAAGAGCTGTTAGATAAGGTTCTAATGCTGACATTAATTTGGCAGCACACTACTATTTTCCAACTCTTCTCTCCCTCTCTCTCACACATACACACAACTATTTTTCCTTCTGTTCTCTCTCTCTCTCTCTCTCTCTCTCTCTCTCTCTCTCTCTCTCTCCCTCTCTCTCTCCAAAACTCTCACCAGCACACATTCGCATAAATGAGTGAAAGCACTTAAAGAGCCAGTGAACTCAAAACATTTCTTTTTTTTTCAACGTGGTAATTTGTCTTATATGATCGTCAACATAGTAATCTATGCCATTTTATCAGTTACTGAAATAAGTCCCCAATTTAGAGAAAAAAGGGGTAAAATCCTATGTTTTTGCCCTCCCAAAAACACTATGAGAACGTACCACTCTGCTGACGACGCTACTAAAAAAGTATAAAAACGTTAGCATGGGTCGTAACCATGGGGATAACACGCCCCCCTCTTTCCTAGAACTCTCAAACCAAAACACATTTTTTTAAATCTCATAGTCTTCGAAATCCAGCTGAAACAGTGGGTTCACTGGCTCTTTCAAACCGCACACAAAGAGACCGAAGACACAACAAATGTGGACACACGTACACACAAACCTGCGAGGGTGCACACACACAAACACACACAAGTCCAAGCAGGCACATTTTAATCATACTTTTTTTCTTGCTCAGATATCATCTTCATAATTGTAACGTCATCACACACACGGCCACACCCACACCCACACACACACACACACACACAATACATACATACATACTTACATTCTGCAGCACATTTCAGCCTGGGTTGAACACTGATTGCCAGATGGAACTGAAGAGGGCGAGGGCCAGAAACATGGCAGAGAAAAGAGATTGTGACAAGGATGTATTCCGAGAGTTGGCGGGTACGGGGATCTCACGGCTTAGATCTTCATTCCGCCTCAATGACCTTGGCTGAGATTGGTAGGTAAGAAGCGCCAGTCAAGTTGAAACATGGTCCAATCGGCTATAGGACATGAATTTCCGATGGGTTTTGCTTGTATAATGTCATAAACGAGGGTGTGGAACAGCACACAAACAAAAAGCGTCATACTAGACACACAGGAGCATCCATGTATTCACATGCACGTGGATATAGAAGGAAATAAAAAGGATAGCACAAACATAATATTAATCCTCAATTAGGACTGCGGTGGAGATTGATGCAGTGTACTCATATGAACTTGTAGTATCTTCATTCTTCATTAAATCACTTTCATTAAAACAAAAAAGACAGGAATACAGAAAAATGGAATGGAGGTCAAAATAAAAAGTGACAGCCTTTAAATTAGAGCAATTTTTTGTAAACACCTTTTCACCCTTGATTCATGTATGGCTTGAGATGAGCCTCATGGTGCATTCCTGATGTTCCACTCTCGTTAGCTTTGGACTAATCAATGAAGGGGGAACCAGGACAAGGCTTTTAATCCCTGTTTCTTGATCCACGGCAATACACAGCCCTCCACCTGCGTAATGCGCTTTAACCATTATTTATTTATTCAACAATATATATATATATATATATTATAAACTTGTTATATGGAGACTCATTGAGACGACTTAAAAGCATCATCAGTTAACTCACGGAAACTTGGCTAACCAGATTCAATTCTAAAATAGTATTTTATCATGCAGTAATTATCAATAAAATGTGTCGGACAAGTGTCCTTTTTGTTTTTGCAGTGTTTTATGGCACCCTGGCACATTGTTATTGAGGCTGATGAATTTGAAATTAGAAAGAGTCAGTGGACATTCTTTGGTAGATAATCAAGTTTGATTAAACGCAGACTGTTACTGATTCAGGTCAGGACACCAAGAAGAAAAAATATATATACATCGAGAAATAAGAGATAATCCAGGAACCTCAACATGAAAATAATTCAATAATATTCAGTGGTATGAAAATTAAATATGCTAATTAATAATAATGCATATATTTATCAAGATATCCTCTAATATATATGGCATGTATTTATAAGTTAAGAAAGAGCAAAGAGGAAACCCTCTATAGAAGTGATCACATACGACCATGGTTTCAGAGCTGCGTTTTGGGATAGCCTATCCTGGGAACCAGGTCAGGTGTGGGATATGCTATATTCATCCTTGCCACTAGGTGGAGATATATACATCTTAGCAGGTAGTATGTCTAGCAGAGTTACTGGTAGACGAGGGATTGCAAGCTGCTACGCATGGTGCACGTATGCTATGTTACTTCTCCGGTTAGTGAATAAAGTATAGATAAAGAACTGAATGCTTGATTACTTCACGACACAACATATTGGCGACGAGGATGACGACCCTGCACCTAAGCCAGCCTGCACCGTTTTTACAAAACGTCGGTGAGCCTCCAGTTCCATTCAAGGCATAGATTCACTTGTTTGAAAACTTTCTCGTGGCAATGTCTGAGGAGGATATACCCGGGCCAAGAAAGCGCGCCTTACTAAAACATTGTTTGGGGGTTGAAGGTCAGAGAATGTTTTACACGCTTACAGTTGAAGATACAACTTATGATAAGGCTTTGAAGGCGTTGAAGGATTTTTTTTTCGCCGAAAGTTAACGTTACCGTTAACTTTCCGACAGCGTGGTCAGCGCACAGGAGAGAGTATAGACCAGTTTGTGGCTGCTTTGAAGGAGCTAGCTACAACATGCCAGTTTAATGCAATGGAAGAGGAGATGATACGGGACCAAATCGTCGAAAAGACGTCTTCAACACGCATTAGAGAGCGCTTACTGCTAGAGGTTCCATTGACTCTTACCAAAGCTTTAACAATAGCTCGACAGATTGAAACCGCCATGGCAGAAACTAAAGCTATATGTTCAGAGAGGACGGACAGTGCTGTGCATGCAGTACATGTGAAAGGATCGTAACAGAAATAGAAAGGACAAGGGATAAGTGAACCGTCTCCATCTTCACACCAGACTCAAGGGAAAACGTGCTACAGATGTGGCTCTACTCAATACACGGCTAACTTCAATGGATGTCCAGCAAAAGAGGCACAGTGCAATGCCTGTAAAAAGAGAGGACATTTTGCAAAAGTATGCAGAGGAAGCAGGCAAGTCCAGGAAATTGCTGTTCCTGAGATTACCATTTTAAATGTAGGTGCAGGTACTGAGTCAAACATAATGTATACAGTTAAAGTGAGTGCACAAGGCAGGGAGAGCCATGATATTAAATGAATGCTGGATACAGGTTCAGCAGTGTCCATATTACCAGAGACTGTACATGAAGCTCTTCAATATCGCTACTTTGGGGAAGCCAAGCTACAAACTCAAAGACTATGGGGGAAATTAAATCTCTGTGCTAGGTTGCCTGAATGCAACAGTGACTTTTGGTGACTGTAGTACAGTCACAGACCTCTACATTGCAAAGCGAGGGTCTGCAGTGTTAGGCAGGGATTTATTTTCTGCATTGCAAATGCAAGGGCTTAATGGACAGGTTACAGCTACACACACTGTCCAACATGTTAAGGCTAATGCGGACACAATAGGTTGCGCTAAAGGCTTCACACACCTAGTTCAAGTACGGGCAGCGACAAAACCAGTGCAACAGAAACTGTGTAGGTTACCATTTGCCATCAGAGAAGCAGTGTCAGCAGAGCTAAAAACACTGGTGGAGCAGGATACCATAGAGCCCATTGATTCATCAGAGTGGATCTCGCCCATAGTTGTCACTACAAAAAAGGGAGGACAAGGAATGAGGCTCTGTGTTGACTTGTGAGAGCCTAACAAGGCTATAGTGGTGGATGGCTACCCACTACCACACATGGAAGAAATGTTTGCCGAACTGAGGGGGGCAACACTGTTTTCCACCTTAGATCTCCAGAGCGCTTATCATCAGATGCCGCTTCATGAGGAGTTGCAGTTTGACAACATTCATCACTCATGATGGACTGTTTCGATACAAACGGATGCCTTACGGACTGGCATCCAGACCAAGTTGTTTCCAAAAGATGATGTCAAATTTTTTGAAAAAGATTTTGAAGGACATACCAGGAGTCCAGTGCTACTTAGATGACATCATTATAGCAGGTCAGACAGCTCAACATGATGAAAGGCTGACCGCCGTGCTCCGGCACATTCAGACGGCTGGACTAAAACTGAATGTCAAAGTGCAACATCAGACAAAAGGAACTGTCTTTCCTGGGTCATACGGTGTCAGAGAAAGGGCTACAGCCAGATGCCACACATGTGACTGCTGTCACTGAAGCGCGGCATGGATGCTCAAGTTGAGACTGCCATCAAAACATGCGTCACATGTCAGTCACATGAAAAGTCTGCAGTCACTCATACCTCCCCACTACAGCCTGTGCCATACCCTACTGGAGCCTGGGAGAAGGTGGCAATTGACTTGGTGGGGCCTTTTGAACAGGCACCACCAGATTGTCGTTTTGCTGTTACATTAATAGATTACCACAGTAAATGGCCTGAAATGGCATTTCTGTCCCATGTCACCTCACAAACTGTTATACAGTTCTTGTCATTTGTTTTCAGCAGGGAAGGAGACCCGAAAGAGTTGGTCTCTGATAATGGCCCTCAATTCGTATCCAGGGAGTTCGAGACATTCCTCCAGGATAGGGGTATCGCGCATAGAAAGTCGTCTGTATACTACCCCAGAGCAAATGGGGAGATTGAACGTTTTAACCGAAGTTTAAAGGACAGTCTACAGACGGCACGGCTCGAAGGGCAGTTATGGAAAGACTTCACTCGTGAGTTTCTTCATGTTTATCGGGCAACACCCCACTCCACAACTCAGTGCTCACCAGCTGAACTGTTGCATGGACGACCCATGCGTACAAAGCTTCATGTGGCAGGACGTCCACTTCCACAGAAGTCTCCACTGTTCCAACAGCAAGTTGCCTCCAGGGTAGAGGATAAGCAGAGAAAAAGCAAATCATACACCGATCACAAACGAGGGGCTAAGGATGTCTTTTCAGTGTGGATCATATGTCCGGGTGAGGAAACCTGGCATTCTGCCTAAGACTCATTGCAAGTTCTCCAGGCCACTCAGAGTGGTCGAAAGGAGGGGACAGTACACTTACCGGCTGTCTGATGGACGCTTTTGGAATGTTTCACATCTTGCACCAGCTTCTGTACAGACAGAAGGTGATTCAGAGCCTTTGGAAGGTGACGGTGAGCCGTTACCTATGGACTGTGAACAGACACCGGCTGCACCACAGCAGGAGGTCAATAGACCACCGGCTAGACCAGTCCGGGCTACAAGAGCTCCTGAATGGACTAAAGACTTTGTTATGCAGTCATGAGAGTAATCACAATGAGTTCAGTGAATTATTAAGGGTTAATGTAATGCTAAACAAACAAATGTTCAAGATCCTTTGATCATTTTGATTTTCATGGTCCTAGAGGTAATACAGGATAGTTTCTCAGTTAAGGTTACAAAACAACTGACGTGTTCAAATAAGATTACTTGTTAAGCTTACCTACTAATTAGCAGTGTTGGAAAAGGTATACAAAACAGTTAGATGTACTGTTGCTGTGATGTGTCTTCTTATTAAGGGGGATATGTGGGATATGCTATATTCATCCTTGCCACTAGGTGGAGATATATACATCTTAGTAGGTAGTATGTCTAGCAGAGTTACTAGTAGACGAGGGATTGCAAGCTGCTACGCATGGTGCACGTATGCTATGTTACTTCTCCGGTTAGTGAATAAAGTATAGATAAAGAACTGAATGCTTGATTACTTCATGACACAACATCAGGCCAATCACAATCGTTAATCTAATATTGGGCGGGTATAATACAATGACTGTACAGAGGAGTGCCTTTGGGAGTGCCATTGAGGCATTTTCCTAAACCACCAAGATGGCTGCCACTGATACGTATTTGCGAATTGGTGTAGCGACAGGCGGGCAAAAAATAAAAATAAATGTTTTTAATTATTTGACCATTTATTAAAACAAAAAAGTATGCAATGTTTTACTCAAGATAATAATTATTGTATTAATAGTCATCTGCCATCTTGAGTCACTGCCATTAAATTTTTTTCAGAAATTAAAGTATTGTCGATTTGCATCAAAAGGAAATAGAAGATAACGTTATTTGCTTGAAGGTAATTCATCTGGCATGCCAACACTGGGACCACACTTTGTTTTCATGATATTAAAAACGCCAACAACAAAAAGGTGAATATGGGGATGACAGTAACATCAGACGTGAACGAACTGCCTGAAGCAAAATTTGATGCTTTGCCGCCAGAGAGCTGAGAGTTGTTGACTACCTCGAAACACGAGTCGACCTTTAAAGCTGCTGCTGCTTCTGTCTATGGTTTGCAAAAATGTTACACACACAAAGAAAGAAATCTATAGCAGGCCCTTAAAAAACAACTACATTTTATGCTACCATAGGCTATATTGATTACGTCCCAGCCATATTAGTCACATTACCCGCAGTCACCTCATGTTGCTTTCTGTGTTTCAGGAAGTAGCCAACAGTTAGCATTGGGCAGAGTAAAGCAAGAAATCATGTAATGATGCTAGCACAGTCCCGCAATACAGACATTATCAAAAGCCAATGATGAGAATCATTTGCACACCCACATTGTCCCTCCAGATCATGTGAAGACTTTGGTGAGGTGAAGTGCAATACTAATAAGATATATAGGCTGAATTGAACAGAAACGTTTAGACAGTGTTCATAACATTGTGTTGTTCAATAGCCTTCTGTTAACTCCGCTGAAAAATATATAGTATTATATATAGATTAAGAAGAAGGATATTGTTAGACCTGCAAGAGGGAATTAGACCTGCAAGGTTGCACCACGATTACACAGGGGCTCATTCCAAACGTCTTTGGGTACATCAGGAGCTGCCAGGAGCCATCTGATATTGACCCGTTGGCCTCCCTGTACACCATGGAAACTAATGCTGATGCATTCTTAACTGACACGATTATGTGGATACATGGGCCCGGAGAATATCACGTATAATGTCACAACACCCTTTGGCTCCAAATTGAACAAATGAGCCCATAGAGAAAGTTTTGGTTTAGAAGAGGAGATAAACAAACTAAATGATGGCAGAAGGTTTAATTAAGAAAATCACTGAAGTCATTTGTTTTACGCAATGTGTTTGTTGTGTTTTGGAGATGGTTAGTAGCAATCATGTGATTAGAAAAAGGGAGGTCGATTTTGGAATTTCATTAGCAGGGGGAATTTATAGAAAGCTGTTTTAAGGTCATTATTAAGTAGAATTGCAAGGTGCACCTTAATTTAACCAGTTAAACCAAATGTCAAATAGACAGACCAGTGACACAGGCTCCTTGGAGTGTAAGTGTGTACATGTATATTATAGACTCAAGCCAGACACTGGAGAAAGCAAGAAGGATGCACTTTGCCCTGTGTAAAGAGACTCTTCTCCATCCTTCTGCGCACAAGCTGTGTTTTTCTTAATCGATACCATAGAGCAGCCATTCACAGACTTCGCCACATAAATTGGTCAAATTTACTGCAGTACACATTTCAACCACACAAGGAGGATGTGTTGGTCCTCGTCTACCACGCTCATTAATAATTAAATCACCGGCCCGGGCCCGAGAAAATGAAACCTGCCTGCCACAATAGATGTGGTTATTGACGACAAGTCAAACATTTGGAAGCAAATCACTGCCATAATGTTAGAATTTTAAAAGCTATTACATTTTTTTATATGGAAATGTGAGACCTTTGAATTAATAACATTGAAATATTATAGTTTGCAAAAAAGGTAATTTGAAGTTATTCACTTTGAATTCACCTCTTTGACATTCAAATATGGCATTTCAAGTTTTGCCAATTCAAAAACACGATTTCAAATATATATATTTTATGTTCACTTATTCAGATTAAAAAAATCAAGTGGCATATATTCAAAATACAACATTCTTTACTCATAGTCAAGTGGTCAAAATGGGGATCAGAAAATTAAATCGACAATAATTCAACCTGAAGCAGCAGGGTATTCTAACGACAGGCCTAAGCAATCGGGACTAAGTGCTCGAACCAACTGCCCGCCTATCAGAGCGTGATCTGTCAGTCATGATAAAATAAAACTGATCTGTCCAATGTCGCTTCAGACCTCTGCTTATTGAGCTATGAGTTTGAATATACATAACTGACACAAACCGGACAATTTCCGGGATGTCCCGTCGTTCTCCCTGTTTGCTATCGTTGGGTTTAATTCTCGAGCCATTTTCTTTTATCCCAATACGTACAGACCGTGCACTGATAGACCAGCAGTCGGTTCGATTGCATTCAGTCTTGATTGCTTATTCCTGTCCTTGGAATACCCTGCCACCTCTGTTTGAATTTGTATTGCTTGAATTTTCTGATCGGTATTTTGAATATCTGCAACTTTAATTTTTTTATCTGGATTAGTGAACATTGAAAGAAATATGTGTTTTTGTTTTTGAAATGGCACAACTTGAAGTGCCATATTTTATTTCAGAGGTGAATTCAAAACGAATAAACTCAGATGACCTTGTTTTCAAAGTATAATATTTGAATGTAACAAATTCAAAGGTGTTTACATTTCCATACACAAAATTGAATGGCTTTTGAAACTCAAAACATTATGACTGTGATTTTCTTCCATACAATAACCACCAACAATACCACTTCTTTAAGAATTAATGATATTTCAGCCAACCTTAGGGAGCAGCTTGTTTAAAGATTAAAGGCAGCAGGGGATTCTTCATCCAGCCTGAGGGGTGTACAGATGTTTCCGATTCTGCAACTTCATCGGTTTATTTGAGGTGCTACAAGTGGATTTGTTTTATTTATATATATTTATTGAAGACTTTTATGTCATATGTATTGAATATCGACATTGTTACAAAGTGAACTGGACTCTGGCAAAAGGCCTTTATCAGAGGTGTGATTGGAAGAGGACACAGGTGTAGCTCATTAAGATAATTATGGGTCTGTAGGCATGCCAGGGCCCATAATTAACATCACAAGATACACCTGTGTTCAATCCTACTATTACACCTCTGTGATAAAGGCCTATAGCCTCACAGTGTAACAAGTGATGGTGCGGAGGACATATGGAGCAGGGACAGCGCAGATGAGAGAAGAATAAAAGAAGCAGCTAGCTTCTTGATTCTAGCTGCCATCACCTGTCTCATTCATTGACAGGTGATGGCCATCACTGGACCTCTGTCCAGACAAAGTACAAAAATAAGTTATTCGCATTGCAAAGTTAATTAAACGCAGTGCACTCAATGATCTGCTTTTTGTTCAGCTTGTGCTTACTTGGGGGTGGAATGCATTTAAATGCGTAGGCCTGTATCATTTTACTGATGAGAGGAAATAAAAAAATGCCTGTTTATTCAATTTAAATGTGGTCTCATTTATAAGTATACATACAAGTCTTCAATTACACATGCATCAACAAAGATTTTATCAAACGTGGACTTTGAAAGAGCTGGTTTACCTATTCAAGACAACAACAAGGTGATGGAGAAATGGCTGTCAAAATGGCCATGAACCTCACATACACACAAATCTGCACTTTGTATAGATAAAGCCTATAGTGAATTTACTTTTTTTTTTTTTTTTTAAGTTGGTTCCTTGAAAAACAAATTTGGAAACTTTACTGTCCAACCTATAAATAGGCTTTTATTTAATTTTTTTACATTTAGTACATCCTTCACTGAATTCCCATCCACTGTAACACTTGGATGATGTGCAGTGCAGCTACTGCTGCTACAGCTGCTGGGGGCTGCTGCATCAAGGCCCAACTTACAGAAGCTATTGCATTCAGGGTTGACTGGCTCCTGGTGTGGGCAATGTTAGCCCCTAGAGTGATGAAGGCATCAATCGCACTTGTCTGGCACAACAGAGGCTTAACCATGTCTGTGGACGGCAGTCTGGGAATTGTTGTATTCTTTTCAAGAAGTTGTTATGGGGGATTTCGTTTGGTTGAGCGTACCACCAAGATTACATAACAAATACAAAAACTGTGTATCCAAACCTATGGTATACAGTCTATGATCCAAACCATACCAGTGTGTATGCGCATGGCCCTGCATCCATATACATATTAGTTTTGAAGTTTTTTTTTTTGAAGTTACACATGATTTGTGTCTTACTTAACTTTATCTTATCAGAAACAACCCTTATCCTCTACCTGAGTGCCTTATGAACAAGATCCAACTCTTCGCCCGGCACTCCTTGCAATTACAAAAATTACCTGGGACTAATTCAGTGTTGAGGGCACACACCCCTCTCTCACGTTGAAAATGGCTACCGTGTCCATTGTTGGTCCCAGTCTCATTACTTTGCACGGTGGCCTTTTCGCAAGGTCAGCCCTCTTATTTTGACATGCTGGGGCTACAGTTTGCCACTTCCCCTCTTGCAGATAATAGAGTCAACCGCTGCCACAAAGAAAACCATCTTTCTTGGTTTAATTATCAGGCAGTCTGTATAACTATGTGTATTTATCCAAACACTTTAATTTGGGAGCTTCCATTCGGCACCACAGCCAACAACTAGGAGAACGATATGTCAATAAATAACACTTAGTAGCGATAAAGTAAGGTCAAAGGCCTGCTCACAATATGAGACTTGTGGTGCTGTAGAGCTGTAATTTGAGTGTAATTTGTGCCATAGCCATCTGTCAGCCATTAGTGAAATAAGCTACTCTGTGAGAATCTGTTCTGCTTGTAAGTGTGCCTGCCTCTGTATGAGACTTCGATTTTAGACAGCCCCTACTCATTTCTGACCAATCAGGGCATCTCTTCGCTGATTGGTTCATGAAAAACATCTTGCCTGTCAATCACAGGTGCATGAATGCAAAACTTTCTCAATAGCAGATAAATCTATGGGAGGGAGCAGAGAGGGAGGGGACGATTTTTAGTTTGTATATTTTCAAATTCTTGCTGTCTTTGCTGTTGCTCTTAAGAACTCTCAGATCAGACCTACATATTTTATGTTACATTTAAATGAATTGTCATTGCACAGTACATTTTAAACACGAGAAAATATAGTTAGCATCAAACTAGATAATGCAAAGTAGAGTCAAGTGCAAGTAATGAAGTCATATCAAAATGCACTTCAGCATTGAGGCAATACGACTTGCATCCTGGTTCAAACACAACACTATTAAGAGAATCCATTTTGGGCACTGGCAATTAGAGGGCTGTTGTTGGGATATCTGTAAAATGCAGTAAGCCTACTAGTGCTTACAGCACCTCATTTCCTGTTTGCGCACCACTAACGGTCATACTAGCAGCTGCATTTTGTTGTTTCACATAAGACAACATAATAATATAATATAATGCAATATAATACTTTTTTTAGTTTTGCGCCTTATGTAAAATGCTCACATGCGCTTGTGACTAAAGGGGAAACAAAACACTGATGCAACTCATGGACTTAAAAAAAAAGAAAAGAAAAGCAAAACATTTCTTCACGAATCACGTTTTTGTGTGGATTCTGCACACTGCTGAGAGGAAGCCGAGTGTGGCAGTAGCAAGGTTCCAGACTAGACAGCTGTCAGAAGCCATTACGGATGAGAGGGCCGCAGAGAGAAGGGCGGCAGCAGCCCCGTTGGAGGCCTCACAGCTTTGACTGGTGAGAGGCAGGTACAGTGTGTTGCCGGCAGACGCGGCACACGTGTGCACAAGCGTAACTGAGGGTTGTTGCTCCTCAGGAGCCATCCCTATTGAGCAGAGCCCGATGATTTCAGGGTGCAATTTTTTAATGAGTGGTGAAAGTGAAACAAAGAGCAAAAATAAAAACAGGGTCGTTTAAACCTGCACTTCTTGACTTAATGACTGCAGCTAATTGTTACATAAAAAAATATTTGAAACGCCCATCCACGAGTCAATCTATCCAGGGAACACACCCCCATCCGTATCAACGGGATGGAGGTTGAAGGTGTAGCCAGCTTTATGTTACTGGGTATCCACATTTCCAGGATCTCTCTTGGATCCTCAACACCTCAAGTGGCTTGAGATGAATGCACCTCTGGTTACGGCTGCTTGTTGTCGCCTGATAACGTTTCTGTTTGTCCTAGCTCGGTTTGTGTCTTTATGTATTTGTATGCAAACACAAATACGATCGTCAAATACTTCTGGATATTTGAGCCTCTGTATTGGACGTGAAGAAATTATCTGAGGGACAATCTTCTCAAATATTAGGAAGCAGTGAGAGAGCAAAATACTTTTCTGACCTCATCTCGTACCACTCTTATAATCCCAGTATCATTAACTATTTCTCGCCCCCAGTACCAGCTTAGATGTGTCCCCAACTAAGTGCTCCCCAACTAACATTTATTTATATTTTTCCTTAGTTGGGGATATCAAAATGTCCTTGCTGTCTCGCTGGTCTGTTCATCCAACTTGGACTGTTTCCAACTCATCACGCTACCCTTCCTTATAGAGATGGTTTATTCCATGAAATCTGCAACCTGTCCCCTTGATATTGTCCCCACTGCTCTCCTGAATGATGTCTTTGACATAGCCGGTCCCAGCATCTTCTCTTTAGTCAACAACTCTCTGGCCTCTGGTACCGTTCCGACCTGCTTCAAGCAAGCAGTTGTCCAGCCCCTCATGAAAAAACCCAACTCAGACCCCCCTTGCCTTGTAACTATAGACTATTTCTAAACTCCCCTCTGTCTCAAAGATTCTTGAAACAGTAATTCTCTGTCAATTGCTGCCCTACTTACACCAAAATTACAACTTGGAAGATTTCAGTCAGGTTTTAGGGCTTAACATAGTACTGGGTCTGCCTTGTTGAAAGTGTCCAATGACCTGCTCCTAACCCTCTCTATGGACTCTGGGTGACTGTGCTGTCCTGATTCCTCTTAACCTCAGCGCAGCGTTCGATACAATGGATAACAACGGATTGAATTGACCGTCTCGAGTTTGGGGGTGGTGTTGGTGGCACTGCCTTGACCTGGTTCACATCCTACCTCAGCAATAGAAGTTTCTCCGGCACCATAGGCAATACTCTCTCTCGTCCTGCGGGGTCCCACTGCGGGGATTCCATCCTAGGTCTGATTCAGTTGATTTTCCATGGTCAAATCATTCAAAAGATTTCCTTCCAGGTGACACACAGCTTTATCTCCCCCTGATACCAAATATGATCTAAAGACTCATAGACTGCCTTGAGGACATCAAGTGTTGCATAGCACAAAACTTCCTTCAGCTGAAAGAAAGCAAGTCTGAAGATGTCCTTTTCGTCCCCCCCTTACTCTATCAAACTGATTACCAACCGCCTAGGCAACCAGCCCACCCTTTTTGAACCCTAATGTAAAAAACCTTGTGCGATATTTGACTCCACCTTTAAGTTGGAAAATCAGCTCAATACAGCAGCAATCGGGAAAACCATCGGCTATCGTCCGTTGATAATTTACCTCTGGGGACAACAGGCAATAATTCTGGCGTTCCGGTGTAGCCTGATAACGGACAACAGATATCCGGAACAAGAATTCCTCTTGTGTGGAATGCCGTTGTGTGCCGTTCATTGTTTTCGATATTTTTTGTAGGTGTTTCAGGTCCAGGTGTTTCAGGTCCATTACGGCTAATCTCTAAAAACAGATATTAAAGCTAATAAAAAGCTAAATCGTAGTCAGATGATAGCCAATGAGTTCCAAGATTGTTGCTCTCCAGACGGACTGTTTACCTGCATGCAACCAAAGCCTGCACAAACGTGATTGGTCAATACTTCTCGGACTAGAAACAGAAACTAGAACGCTACCGATACCAAAATCTGGTCCTGTTGCCTACAGATTCTGCCTTCATATGCAAATATCTGATTTTAAAGATTAATGCAGTTGTAAAAGACAATTTATTTCAGCTTGGTACTATTGCCAAAATCAAGTCTTTTATCTATTTTAACGATCTTGAGGAGGTCATCCATGACTTAATTTCATCTTGCCTAGACTATTACAACTTCCTTTATACTGGGATTAGTCAGTAGTTATTTTCCCGCCTGCAACTGGTCCAGAACGCCTCTGCCAGGCCCCTGACGGGTACCCGGAAGCTCAGGGGTTTCCGCGCCTAGCTGTTGCACCGTATAATCACTGTGGTGATATCACCACGGTGATAGCCCGAGCAGTGACGTTTGATTACGGAGTTGGTGTGACGTCGCCTTGGGTACTGATGAGTGAAACAGTATTATCATAGAAATGTGTAAGTTAGCTGAGTCACTAGGGGACATTGCACTGTTACATGATTAAAAAGCTGAGGCGAATTCAGCGTTTCTCCGAACACACACTCAGCGCTTTGAGCCCTTCCCCCCCTCTCTCTGACAAAAGCGGGAGATGACATAGAGCGCATGTGTGAGATATGCTGAACACCGGGTAGCATTCAGGAAGCCTTTCAGCGTAGACTAGCATGGAGATTATAACCCAGCGGCCCAACTGTAGTCATTGTTGTTCGAAAATGAAATAATCTGAGGAAAAATAACAAATGTTGTAATGTTTTAACACAAATAATGTTTGTTAATAAAACAATTTTTTATTAATTAATTTCATTACAAATTCTGTCATCTTTCAAAATGCCTGGGCATGCGCAGTAGGCTAAAACTCAGTATGTTGTTTAAGGGAAATAAATAAATACAAATTCAACAAAATCACGAGAGAAGTGGAAGTGAAGTGGAATGATGTTTAGGGAAATAGAAAGGGTCAGATGCATAATAACCATTAAACGTAGGCTTAATAGAAAGTGACACACTATAAAAAGAATCCAATTTGGGCCCTGCCAATTAGAGGGCTGTTGTAAGGACATTTGTAAAATGCAGTTAGCCTACTATAGTGCTCCCACACAATGTCCTGTTTGGTGCACACCACCAAAGCTCTCTTCTTTACATAACACAATATACGATGATAAATACTTTATCAAGATTGCTTTAGTTCTGTTGACCAGAGATTTAAAGTAAGGTATTGTAGCTACATCTCAACCTTTTATGGAACGTCTGTAAAAATAAATCCCATTGAAACCGTTTTGGGTTCACTGGCTCTTCAACGTTACATCACGTTGGTAAAGTGGTATCGGGTGGTTGTATCGGAGAAGTTTTACGAGTACATGAGCAGTGTCGGGCCCGAGTCCGAGTACTGGTATCAGTATCGGTGCATCCCTAAATTGGACGCACACGTACACAGACCAGTCGAGACTTATTCATGATATTGATAATTCGTAATTCTTAGGAACATATTGCTACCCTCTCTCTTTACACTTTGTTTCTCAGACTACAGCCCCAGAATGCATTCGCGCCTGGAGGCAGTACGAACAGTACAGTTATTAGGCCACATTCAAACACAAAAAGACACGTGAATGGAGCCTTTCTAACAACACTGATGGGTTGTAACGTTAGTTTAGGAAACCTTTTTAAGAAATTGGACGTGCTTGGGTGCAAAATATACAATACAATGGATGTGCGGCGCGCGCAGTCCAGACATTCAAG
>OOFG01107243.1:0-10109 GCA_900323295.1 Molva molva | reverse complement strand
GCCTCCCCAACCTCCGTTTAACCTCAGGAGCCGCATTGCGTCCCCTGGTCCCGCTCCGCCACCTCTACAGACGGGACACGCATGAAGCCCCGCCCAGCTCCCCCGTCCTCCCCGGCCCGGGTCTTCCCTGGAGACAGACAGACAGAAGGACAGACATAAAGACAGACAGAAGGACAGACATAAAGACAGACAGAAGGACAGACATAAAGACAGACATAAAGACAGGGGGAATGAGATGTACTTTTGGATTGTTGAAGTTAGAGCAAAAAAAGAGATTTCATGTTGAGGGGAGTGATTCACTTTTGATGAAATACAAAGGAACCTTGTGTGTGTGTGTGTGCGCGTGTGCGTGTGTGTGTGTGTGTGTGTGTGTGTGTGTGTGTGGTGGAGTCTGAGAGTCTTAATATTAAACAAGCGACCACATTTAGTGAACATGTCGCATGTGGTTGAAACCTGCTCATTTGGTGATTAGATCATATTTATAGACTTGAAGGGACAGGTAGAGAAGACCATCTGTCAATGAAATAGTCACCTTTATATACAGTATTTCAACCAAATACAATCCTTTGCAGTGTAACTTCTGCTGTGGTGTACTGTAACCTGTACGATGCAATGATGACATTTATCCTGAGGTCTGAATGATCAAGAAAGGGTCCTATAATTTGACTTGCTCAAGCATTTAGATTGGCTACAAAGTTAATGAGGAATTACACAGGTAATTAGTTATCATTTGAATTCAATGTCCTGGAGATTGATAATGATCATAATTGAGTTTAGACTGTTCCTCCATGGGAACGGCTTGCCATGCATTGATTATATTAAAATAATAGCCCCCATTCATTCCAATTATTTCTCTTTGCACTGTCTGCACAAGCTCACAATGATGTGCTTATAGTCCCTTTATTACCTGAAATGCTAGCGTATAAGAATCTACTTGAAACCCATTCTTAGTTTAGCCATATAAACGATAAGCTGAGCGGACCTGGTAAAGGATGGACGGACTGACCCTCTGGCCTGGAACATTAACTTTAACAACACAAAGGAGAACAAACATCACCACAGACACACCCCTACACACACACACTCAACATAACCGCATCAACACACTCACACATCCAATCAGCACACTCACAATAAACACACACACAGTCAAAACACACACTCCCGAACACAATACCACACACTCCCACTCACAACACACTCACACACACCCAACCAAAACACACAATCCCAATCAAAACACACACACACACACACACACACTCAACACAACCGCATCAACATACCCAGACACACACACAGTCAAAACACACATACCCGAACACAACACACACACACAAACAAACACACACCCAACCAAAACACACACGCACTCCCAATCACAACACACACACACACCCAACCAAAACACACAGACCCAATCAAAAACACACACTCCCAATCACTCACCCACATAATCACATGCACACACACACGCCTGTTTAAAAGTCCCTGCTGTAAGTGGGTGTGCCTGTATAGCATAGCTTTAAACCCTTATCACATTGCGTGCATGCGTGTGCGTATATGCAAGGCAACTTATGCACCTGTCTCAATCAAGCCTACCTGTTGTTCATTTTATGACCAAGTAACTGTTCATTAGCTTTCTTGCCTGTATAATACTTTCTGTTTGATGCCCGTATAGATCGGCAGTAGCAAGCCCTAAACGTTTATTTAAAAGGTGCAGTATGAATGATTTAGTGGCATCTAGCGGTGAGGTTGCAGATTGCAACCAACTGAATACCCCCCAACCCACCTCTCCACACCCCTCCCTTCCAACGACATAGGAGAAGCTACGGTGGCCTGTACTGGCCTGTAATGTGCCGTACGCTGTTATATTGGTGGTAGTTGTCACAGGATAACTATTGTTGCACTGCCGATTACCCCGTGATCTTCGGGAACACGTTACCAGCTTATATGGCTCTGTGATTGAGTTCCTTTATTTATTATTGAGCCTGCGCTGCCACCTAGAAGAATACTAGAACTGTGTTAAGTGTAGTGTATTGCTAATACATTTGTTCTAATTGGTCTAATTTGTTGTTTCTGACCTTTCAGGAACCATACTCCTGTTCACACCTTCACAGAGCTGAGCTGACACACACTGGTGTTCATTCATACTCAAATGCTACAACCCTGTGAGGCACTACTGAAGATTCCCATGTCCATGTGTGAATTCAAGTACATCCGGTGCACTGTGAGATGGCTGCACCGACGAAAGCTCCAACTCACAGCAAAATTACCTTTTGTTACTGCATCTTTTTGCACATACGGTGCTATCATACATTCAGTAGGATTGACAAACTTCAACTTTGGGGATACGATTCGGCAGCCAGTTCAGACTTTAGGCTGACCTCTGACCCCACGGACGACGTCCTCCCCTGGGTCCTTTCTTTAACTGCACTTCATTAAAGGAAAACAAGGAGAGTGAAGCGCGCAGAGGATCTGTGCAGAAGCCGACAGATAAACAACAAACCTTCTCTGCCCGGCATTCTGCTAGCAAATGTTGAGTCCCTGCCAAACACGCTAGACGAGCTGCACACAGGATTAACCAGCGGCAGGGTTAGGAGCTGCTGCTCCTGTGTTCAGTGAGATGGGCCTGGCTCTCCAGGGTTTCTCCGTCTACCGACAAGACATATGGAAGGACTGCTAAAGGTGGTCGGCCCGAAGTTGGCCAACACCAGTTTGACATATTCGCCAACAAACACCTCATCTGCCAAGGACCACCAGCTGCTGTGGCACGCCCATGTTACAAACACCTCATCTGCCAAGGACCACCAGCTGCTGTGGCACGCCCATGTTACAAACACCTCATCTGCCAAGGACCACCAGCTGCTGTGGCACGCCCATGTTACAAACACCTCATCTGCCAAGGACCACCAGCTGCTGTGGCACGCCCATGTTACAAACACCTCATCTGCCAAGGACCACCAGCTGCTGTGGCACGCCCATGTTAGTGTTTGAGGGAGCAGAGTGCATCTGGTCAGGGCGGCTCCAAGCTCACCTTTGACCTTGCTACATTCTGCGCCGCCGGAGTCCTTTGGATGCTCCTCACTGCGGACGGCAGCCCGGATCTTCTTCAGGGCGTACCTGCAGGCTGGGGGGAGGAGCATGGAAGACATTGTGGAGGTGCTGCTTTATTTATACACTGTTGGTAGCATTGTCCTGGTGCCCAAACACCAGGACAGCAGTTTGGAGCAAACATTCCACAAGTGTACATTTACTACAATAAAAGTATTAGTAGCAGTAGGAGTTTATGAAATGGACCAATGTTCCTCTAACCTGCTTCACATTACATTTTGAAAGACACTTGTCCATCTCCAAAATACATTTCCACTGCCAGAAAATAGGGGTTGGGACTAATTCATTTGAGAAGATATTTCTCCTCCAATATTGTTAAATTGGCAATCTCAGAGATTTCCGTATCTTTCTCTTTGGCAACACTTTTGGCTATAAGCGGTCATTTTTCCCAGAGACACTAACGATGTCACAGACAACACCCAGTTCGTAACAATTATAATACTACAAATGCAAGGGCTTAGGCTCAATCACCATTGAGTTTCCTCATTCAGGGATAGATGGAAATCTTTGAGATTTCAACTTCAAATACAAAAACAAATGCAGAAATACAGACCCATACAAAGGTAGCACGCTGCTGGCCTTCTGGAACACCCTCAAGGCAAGCCATGCAGGACCTCTGACTTGAGTGTGTTTCCAAAATGCTGAGTCATCCTTCAGTATATTTGTTATTTTTGGTTGGGAAACTGATTATGCTGGTTTTATATTTTTAAAACTGGTTTTTAACTGGTAACGCTCCTAAAAAGGTGGTGAAGAATTTCATCCTACTTCCCAGGTTCCTACTTTTAAAACATGAAATGACATAGGCTAATCATTGACATGTATTACTGCCACAAGGCTATCAAGATAGTGAGTACAAATTAGTAGTATTACGCAATATAATTGTGTCTTTCTTTTTCATGGCTTGAGCTGTACTTTAGTGTGATAGAGTCATTAAGAGCACACCCAATTTTGAGTTTAACTGGAAGTGTATCAGAGTAATAATTCACAGGATTAGGCTATACCAGACAAACAAATATACAAATAAACAAACAAACTCACCATTGATGATAAGTCACACCATTCCAAACCTACTGCTGGGTCTTCAGCACGGGTCAAACCTTGCTTTAAAGTTACAGGAGCGTAGAAAGCAAGAGTAAGTGTTTCTTGGGTCACACTCGACTGTCAACTTCAGCTGCCTCTCTTCCTCAATAACAAAGATAGCTCCTCCCCAAACCACTGGCACAGCCCTTATATGGGGACAGAGAGAGCAGGTGGCTGAACCTTATAATGCCTGGGGCCTAGGAGCCATATTCCCCTTCTTATCTTACATCATCCATGCATCTCCCATGGTTCACAAGCCTGCTGTGCATTGTAAACAGAATCACTGTCAAGCAGTCAAGTCAAGCAGTGATTCTGTTGACAATACTTCTACAGCTCAATCAATCATTTGGTAATTGGCATATATCTTGCTAAAAGCTAGAAATAATTAGATGTACAATATTGCGGTTCTCAGCAGTCACAGAAGTATCAGTGACTTTGTCACCGTCACCAAATCATGGAAGCACAGAAGTCCGGCATCGTGGCTAGTTTTGCACGCCCTCAAAAGCTAGTGTGAGCGGTTCTGGTTTCACCATGTCGAGAAGACGCTGGGGTCCTCAGTGCGAAGACAAATCCCCTTTGTATGGACTTCAAAAGACAAAATGAAGTCTGTAAAATCCATTTTGACCATTCCCTTCATTTTACAGAGGACTGCTTCCTGAACCGGGCACAGTTCACAGCTGGATCTTCGCTACCTGTAGATTTAGGATCACAACCTGTAAATATGCTTGATTAGTTGGGGATTTGTTCTGTTTAAAACAAACAAAGCAGCTACTAACGAGTGTTCAAGTGCAGAGTTGTTGGTTGTAGCTGAGCTGTACACCCAGTGCGAAAAGCTCCCTAATGTTATTGTGTTCAAATGTTTTGGTTAGTCAGCTCTAGACCTCGGCTAACTTGCTAGCTCACGCTATTGTGTTCAAATGTTTTGGTTAGTCAGCTCTAGACCTCGGCTAACTTGCTAGCTCACGCTATTGTGTTCAAATGTTTTGGTTAGTCAGCTCTAGACCTCGGCTAACTTGCTAGCGCCTGTTATTGTGTTCAAATGTTTTGGTTAGTCAGCAGTAAGCCTCGGCTAACTTGCTAGCTCACGTTGTTGTGTTGAAATGTTTTGGTTAGCCTAAGGTGACCAGATCTCGGAAATGAAAATCAGGGACATTTGTGGTTTGGCAGTCCATATATCAACAAAATATCTGATATTATTATTTCTGAAATAAAGAAAAAAAGGGTACATATTGACATTTTGCCTATTCTTATCATGGTAAATGTAGTACTGTAGTAAATAATTTAGCAGTTACCTACATGCCCAATGGGTTTACTATGATGTGTTTTAAGCTTTGGTAAACCAGCCAAAAACAATACAAAGTAGCTCCTCCTACTTTGTAAACCACAGTCAATATAACAAGTCTGTCAACATTTGAGGCTTCAGTGAGGAATGGAGACATGTTACAATGTTAGAACATCCTTTCTGAAGGGGAGCTTGTAGCAGGAATGCAGAGGTGTTTCCTTGTGCGCCATTTTCCCATAATAATTGCGCTGCAATTATAATGGAGTCATTTAACATTGATATTTGGTCATGACCTTATATGGATCAGAGATCAGAGAACATAATTAGCACTCTTTCGTAGTGATGGATAGATGTGTTATACGTAACTAAGATAACAATGGCAAAGAAACAATATTGATAGTTTGATCGATTTGTTTGAATAGTTACAGTATGACTTGGCCTGCCTTAAAGGAATGCTGTATTTTCCCGGTTGCAGACTGGATATTCCGGTTCTACAAGGACATATAGTTTGTGCATTAGTAGTCTCACAAATTAGATGAGCTCAAATCAGTGTGACCAGGGCGCTGCAGATTATTTTGCTTTAAATTTGTTTAGACCAATCATGTTCCTGTGGGCGGGGATATGTAGGCGTGCGTTACACAGAATGGGTCTCGACTGGAAACAACCTGAGTGACGGAACCAAAACAAACATGATATGGCTGACCATCAATTGGAAGGGCCTAAAAAACGTCTTTCAAAAAGGTTATATGTCTGTCGATTATGTTTGAGAGTTTTGCTCCTTATGAAATGCGTACAACGTAAAAGAGAGAAACTGAAACTAGTATCGATCCTATTGACGCTAGAATCGATCTTCAAAAACGAGACGTAGTATCTGTAGTATCGATATAATGGGATCGATCCACCCACCCCTATCCATTACCATGGCCTGTCATCCCAGTATGAGGGACCCTCAAAGGAGGAAGTTGTTGCCCGCCATGTCTCCCGCTTCAGTCAAGGGGCGGCCGGAACCCTACATACTGTCCAGCCAGATCAGGAAACTCCTGGCATGCCCGGAGTACCACACAAGACGGGATGACATCCCTGACATTCCTTATTAGGTAAATCCAGCTGACAGTTTGATTAGATTTGCAAAAAATAAAGCTATTTTGAGAAAGACATTTATTTCTAATTTCTTCACTAGTTATTTGGGTCCTGTGGTATAATGAAACCTCACTGTTCTGATTTTATTTTAGACGGTTGTATATTATTACATATATAACACAAATTACTCTACTTCTGTTCTACGCCTCAGAGGTCCATAGTCAGCTCTATAAATGTTGTTCTGCGGGGTGTAGGGATTCAAACCATAAGGCTGTAGGCCTGGATGTGGATGGTGTGCCATTTATATAAGGGGGACTGGAACCTGGTTCATTCGTCTTACAACCTAATAAGGAAAGGAAAATAAGAATAATTTACAACAAATACTGTTTATAATAAAGCAAAAAATAACTCACGAGGCAACATCACTGCATAGGGCAAATATTGATCAAGGAAGCAAGATGTATTTTTCTGTCAAATTTGTTTTACAAATAAAATGGTTTTAGAATAGATATTATAGAGTAGTAACTTTTACGTAGAGAATATCCACAAGTGCATTATGAATTAAAATACACACTTTGGTTAGTCAACGAACACACAGTTGTTACCATGATTTAGATAAATTACAGTCAGAACGTTACATCTGAAATATAAGATACCTACAACATAACTAGTACTTATTACCAATGTGAAACGTCCTGCTCCGCTCTTGGTTGCGATGGCGTTTGGGGTCGATTGGATTGATTGGCCTAAATTTATGATTCGGTGTCATATTCGAAAAGATAGGGCTGAACCGAAGCAATTAATACTGGCAATGTTTACAGCTGCTCGGGACTCAGGGACGTGAGATTGCCACACGCTCAGTTTTTGACCAATCAGAACAGAGTGGCCAGCTGACCAATCAGAGAGGACTGAGCTTTTCAGGAGGGGGGCTTTATGGAGACAGGAGCTAAACCCAGCATTTCTGAAAAAGGCTGAAAGCGGTTCTGCAGCAATGAGCAGTGGGAGATAATAACATATATTTTTAACATTAAAGCATGTAAACCTATTCTAGTAGTACAACCAAATTAAATTATTAACCACAGAAATTGCATAATATGACCACTTTAATGTCCATTTCTCGAAACAGCCATAACTAGCCCATATTTAAATTCAGTAAGAACCGTTAAAGATATGGAATAGGCCTACCACATGTTTAAGGGACACAGTGGCTTCCATTCATCTACTATTTGTGGGCGTATAACTGTATTAAAGTCTTAATACCGAAAGTGAAAGCATGTATCCTATTTTTTTAAGAAGTGCTTGTGTAGCCTGGCCTGCATCATTAGAAAATACAGAGTATTTTCGATTGATTCAGAATCAGTTGTATTTGGAATAAATCGGATTCAACGATTGGGATGTTGTGATTGGTCCTCACGCCCCCGTCGTCATCACAACAGGTTGTGTGATTCGAGAGTTGAAGTGAAACAGACAGCTCTGAATGGATGCTAAAAGGTGTCCTTGATTACCTGCTTACAACTGAAGGTATGAGTGGTGCTTCTTACCTAACATGATGTGCACACAATATAACCCGTTACCTAACATGATGTACATACAATAGAGCCCGTTAGGTCCGCTTACTGAACCTTTCAAGCGCGAATGACGTGACCGCGAGGTGCATACTTCAAGCTAACGTTGTAAACACAGAAGCTAACCACACCGGGTTGCTAGCTAACGTTGGCATGCTTCCAGGCTGTTCAAACATAATTTACAACACTTGGCCAACATCTACACTGTTTGCTTTTTTAAAATAACAATTGGCTATTTGAAATCCACATGAAGCGTGTTATCAGCTGACCCACACTATCCGGCGCGATGCTAATCTCAGAAGCCAGTGTTTTGTCCTGGAGTGTCACGGTCAAAGTGTGTTAGATATGCAGCTACAACGTTAGATACTGTAGGAAGGACGCTTTAGAGGAGTCCAAGTGGCCATCGAGTGAGATATAACATTGGTTTTGGAATCTGCGTTCAACCAATGGTTTTACATTACTTTAGTTGTTTTGTGTTTCACAAGATCACAGGTAGAGAAGCCTTCTCCGTGTGATAAGGCAGGCTACAGAAGCAGCCCGGAACAAGACCGATCATCGTGACAGCCACGTCGGAGGAAAGAGGAGAGAAAAGGGGGTGCGGATGGCTGGTTTCCTCGATAACTTCCGCTGGCCGGAGTGCGAATGCGTCGACTGGGGGGAGAGGCGGAACACCGTGGCCTCTGTGGTCGCAGGAGCTCTGGTCAGTCTTGTGTGTGTGTGGGTGTGTGTGCTTAAACGTCCTATCGGGTTGTGGATTAATCAAAACACAAAAAAGTGGATTTAACAAGATTAAAGTGGAGTTTTAATCTTGTTAACTTAGTCCCACAGTTATATCATTCGGCTTTTCAACAAAGCATGCCCCACTCACGTTCAGTCTCCTGCCAGTGCTGGCAGGTGTTACATTTCAGACTAAATAATAGCTCCAGGAGGCCGAAGCACAGCTGGCTAGCGAGTGTTTACTTACTAAAGGAGGATAGGATGCTCTGAATGCCATGTAGTGTTGTCTGGCTATCCACCAGAATCACTAACATCTTTTTATTTTTTAAACCAGGGCTTCCTACCTAAATCTTGTTAGTAGGTCTTCTATGATCTTGAACATAGTAGTATATTCCATTTTGTCACTGTTACTAAAATAATAGTAATTTTGAAAAAGATGGTGTAAAAGCTTTTTTCCAGTCTCTGCCACCCGGTTTGTGATGTTTTAATGCAGCCAATGGCTTTGTTCCAGATGATTGATAGGTTGTTGATATTGTGTTTGGGAAATAAATAAAACCCATCAACCCAGGTGTGTTGAGAGGAAAGCCACTGGAAAGGCTAAACCAAACTAGGGCTGTCCCACATACATAATTACAAGCTTCAAATAATCGCTTTTCCAAACGAATATTTGAATATTCTGAGAAAAAAGATAATATAGTGCATAGGGCTGCCCTTGACAAAAGAAAACTAGTCAACCAGTCGTCATTAGTTCAAGGCATTAGTCGACTAGTCGTTGCACCTTTATTATATTCATTCAATTATTAAATTATATATTTTTGGGTACATCAGAAAATGGTTTGAGTTCCATGGCTGAGAAAGAACGTTGTAAGTAGCATTGTAAACACTGTGCTACATTAGAGAAATATAAAACCGTAATAATGAGCCTTTTAAATATGTTTTACGAGGGCATGCACTAAGCGGACTGTCAAGGACCTCTGCAAGAGTGGTCATGATTCCAGACGTGTCAGAACAACTAGCAAGGAGACTGAACCACTAGCAAGGAGACTGAACCACTAGCAAGGAGACTGAACCACTAGCAAGGAGACTGAACCACTAGCAAGGAGACTGAACCACTAGCAAGGAGACTGAACCACTAGCAAGGAGACTGAACCACTAGCAAGGAGACAGTTGATTGGTTTTAATCATCACACAACTTATGAACTTGTAACGGATCACACAACTAATGAACTTGTAACACTAATGTTAAATAAAAAACAGCCTTGAAAAGATAT
>OOFG01107238.1:0-13949 GCA_900323295.1 Molva molva | reverse complement strand
GAAGCCACTAAATATCATGAAGTTGATCATTTAACAGGAAATATTGACATGTTTCCACTGATGTCACCATCCACTAACTGATGTCTTCTGTTGTCTTCTCATTTAGGATCTGCTGCTGTCGAGTGCCAACATAAAATCAAGTCTCATTGAAGGAAGTTCAGGTGTGTGTTTGAGGGAATCCTAAAGCAGGACAGCCAACATCTGAATGACTTCTACACAGAGTCTTCATCACAGAGAGAGGCAGTGGAGAGGTCAACAAGGAACATGAGGTCCGACGGATTGAAGCAGCTTCCAGGAAACCAGCCAAGGAGGAAACACCGATCAAATGTGAACATTTTAAACCTTACCTGGACAAGATCCAATCAGACAATAATGACAACTGGAGTGGCCCGGCATTGGTAAAACCGTCTTAACACACAAGTTCCCTCTGGACTGGGCTGAAGGCAAAGCCAACCACGACATACACTTCACATTTCTCTTCACTTTCAGAGAGCTGAATTTACTGAAAGGGAAAGAGTTTAGCTTGGTGGAACTTCTTCATCACTTCTTTATTGAAACCAAAAGAGCAGGTATGCAGATATGCAGATATGCAGATATGACCGGTTCAAAGTTGTCTTCATCTTGGATGGTCTGGATGAGTGTCGACTTCCTCTGGACTTCCAGAACAACCAGATCTGGACTGATATCACAGAGCCGACCTCGGTGGACGTGCTGCTGACAAACCTCATCAGGGGTGACCTGCTTCCCTCCGCTTGCATCTGGATAACCACACACCCTGCGGCAGCCAATCAGATCCCTGCTGAGTGTGTTGATAGGGTGACAGAGGTGAGAGGATTCACCGACCCACAGAAGGAGGAGTACTTCAGGAAGAGATTCAGAGAGGAGACGCTGGCCAGCACAATCATCTCCCAAGTCAAGACATCACGAAGCCTCCACATCATCCCAGTCTTCTGTTGGATCACTGCTACAGTTCTGGAGGACTTCTTCAAAACATCCCAGAGAGGATAAGAGATGCTCAAGACCGTGACTCAGATGTACATCTACTTTCTGAGGGTTCAGTCCATACAGGGGGACAGGAAGTATCATGGAAGAGCTGAGACAGAACTACACTGGAGTTCAGAGAGCAGGAAGATCATTGTTTCGCTTGGAAAACTGGCTTTTAACCAGCTAGAGAAAGGCAACCTGATCTTCTACGAGGCAGATCTGGCAGAGGGTGGCATCGATATCAGAGCAGCCTCGGTGTACTCAGGAGTGTTCACCCAGATCTTTAAAGAGGAGTGTGGGCTGTACCAGGACAAGGTGTTCTGCTTTGTCCATCTGAGCATCCAGGAGTTTCTGGCTGCCCTTTATGTCTTTCTGTCCTTCATCAACACTGGTGTCAATCTGCTCTCAGAAGAACAACAAACCTCCAGGAAAGATCAACTCCTCCTCCTCTGCCAGAGTGCTGTTGACAAAGCCTTACAGAGTGAGAACGGACACCTGGGCATGTTCCTCCGCTTCCTCCTAGGCCTCTCTCTGGAGACCAATCAGATTCTCCTACGAGGTCTGCTGGGACTGACAGGAAGTAGCTCACGGACCAATCAGAGAACAGTCTGTTACATCAATAAGAAGATAAATGGAGATCTCTCTCCAGAGAGAAGCATCAATTTGTTCCACTGTCTGAATGAGCTGAATGACCATTCTCTAGTGAAGGAGATCCAACAGTACCTGACATCAGGAAGTGTCTCCCAAATAACTCTCTCTCCTGCTCAGCTGTCAGCTCTGGCCTTCATCTTACTGTCATCAGAAGAGGAGCTGGACGTGTTTGACCTGAAGAAATACTCTGCTTCAGAGGAAGGTCTTCTGAGGCTGCTGCCAGTGGTCAAAGCCTCCAAAACATCTCTGTAGGTTCCCTAATAACATGTATTACAATACACACAAATCAATATACATAGTACTAGAATATATAAGTTATAATAATATACAAACCATCTCTGTAGGTTCACTAATAACATGTATTACAATACACACAACATAATAAACATACTATTAGAATATAAAAGTTATACAAAAATAATAATAACATACAAAACATATCTGTAGGCCCTATAGGACGTCCTCATACCAGAGTCCTATCTAGAGCAGATCTATGTTTATTAACATGAGTACATACTAATATAACTCCTATTATGTGCCTCTATGTTTGGGTGGGGTTGATATTATAATATAATCAAACTATGACTGACTGTACGTTTGGTCGGGGTTGATATTATAATATAATCTAACTATGACTGACTATATGTTTGGGTGGGGTTGATATTATAATATAATCTAACTATGACTATGAGTGTGATTTATTCATATTTATACATAAACATGTTTTTGTACAATATTTATACTGTACAATTGTCCTGTGTAATTATATTTATACTGAGCGAGTATCCTGTGTAATTATATTTATACTGAGCTAGTATCCTGTGCAAGGTGAAAGGTGTATTCAGTGTACATAGTTTTTATCTTTATTGTATTTTTTAATTTGTATTTGTACATATCACTTAACTCTTTTGCTGTATTTTTGACTCTTGAGCTGCTCTAACAAGTGAATTTCCCCTGTGTGGGATTCATAAAGTTGATCGTATCTTATCTGCTTGTGTGATGTTTAATTGGTGTGTATGTGTGTGTGTGTGTGTGTGTGTGTGTGTGTGTGTGTGTGTGTGTGTGTGTGTGTGTGTGTGTGTGTGTGTGTGTGTGTGTGTGTGTGTGGAGTACAGGTAAACCAGTAATCCTCTTTGGTTAGTTAATGATTGATTATTTTAATGACAGCTCTTACTCAGGTCCAGGTCTATGTCCTGGTTTGATCCAAGGTGTTTCTGACAGCGTGGATACGCTTCAAAAGATCTCTTTACTATGTTTGTTTGGTTTGTTGTCTTGTCTGTTTCCTAACTCTGAAAAGTCTTTAGTAGTTTTCCTCTCCTTCAAAGTAAAAGTGTTTCCTTAGCTTTTCTTCCGGTTGTATCTTGATATGTTGGGAGTCACATGATCTCACCTCAGATGATACAAAGTACAGCAGAACTTTATATCCTTGACGTAACTTTATTTCCACTGTTTTAACCTCAAACATCATTACTGGGACCTGGTGGTTTATAGCTTTATATGGACTTCATCAAACCTTTGCTCCGTCTTATCTTATCACTTCATCAGTTAAGGTTGTGTGTTCTGGTGGAAGCCCAGCCCTGACGTCATCAACATCATAAAGTTTTCAGGTGTAGTTAGCTGTTGTTCGAAGTCTCCTTCCTCATTTTATCTGTCTTCCACACTGAGGAGCCCAGAAGCTCAATCTCTACTCTCAGAACCTTTAGAACCGTGTTAATGTTCTGTCTCGGTTCTAAACACTTACTTTGTGTTTTGGGCGAACCCCTGAATCTCTTCCTTCAACGGATCTTACTTTCTTTGCTTTTGTGCTTATATATTTTCATACGACACGGGGCAGCACACGTTTTCATCACAGAGAAGCTAAGGTACAGTTTGCTAAATGTCATGTTTTCTTTAGATTATTGGTCATATATTCTCACTGTAATACTGTAATTACAGTATTATTGATTTCTGTGGACGCATCCACGCACACAAAGTGCACACACATGAATGTGCAGCACACGTCAACAAGTGTTGCTAGAAACGAGACGCTAAGCCGTGTTAAAGTTGGTGAGTGACATGTTTTCCCCACAGAGTGTGGGGCGGGGCCACGTAGGGAGAGAGGTGAGCAGACATATTTACAAAGATGCTTGGCTGCTTTGACCCGTTGCTGCGCTGCGCCAACGTCGCCGCCATATTGGAGAGGCCAAGACTGGCCTGTAAACAAATACAAGTAAACGGGGGAGCTGCGGTTTTTCTGGATAAAAAGCACTACATTTTTGTATTTCTCAACCGATCTAAATGAGTTGATTTTATATTAAATTTAAATCATATGAGATACATTTTATATTAAATATTTTGTATTCATTTATTGTACTCTACTTAGATCATAAACCCTCTAGTAGTTGAGAAATATAAATGTTATAGTGCTTCTTATTCAGAAAAAAACGCAGCTCCCCTTTTACTTAAATTTGTTTACATGCCAGTCTTGGCGTCTCCAATTTGGCGGCGACGTTGACGTATGATCCAAAGCCAATGCGGCATCTATGTAAATATTGTGGCGATCACGGCCGTGGTCACCATGCTACAGGTGCCGCAAAGGATCCTGGGAGGGTCAGCGGAAGCGACACCGCCACCGAGGCAGTCGTGGTTGTGGGTCATGACATGTGTGTTTCGTTGTCTGTGGGTGTTCAAATAAAGGCAACTTTCGGAGTCGTGCGGTGTATGGGGCCCGAGAGTTGTAACTAACCAATACCCTGGGCTCTCGTCTGGTCCTTCCCTTGCCGCCACCACAATATGTTTATGAAGGAGGGGATGTGTTGTTCAGGAAACCAAAGTAACACGACTGTGAGGCACTTCTCTCTTTCTGGAGACAAAGACCAACACTATAACTAAATAGTCTGATGGAAACATTATATGGTGAGTCCAACATATTGACCCATAATCCTCATTGAAGCTGTCCTGTCTGCAGGGCTTCATGTTGTACCTCCTGTTGGATGAAGATTTCTGCTTGAAACGACACGAATATATAAAACGCAATAGAACGCATTAAAACAGTTCTTGTAACGAATCTAATGTTGTTGTTTTTTCTCGATTAAACAAATATTTTCTAGGAATGGCCTCTACTTACACTTCCAGGTCTGAAGAGGAATGTTTCATCTGTCGGGAGGAGTTCAACAGCCCAGTTACCACACCATGTGAACACAACTTCTGTAGAACCTGTATTACAACATACTGGGAGGGTGAAGTCCAGTACGAATGTCCTCGTTGCAGCGTGCTGTTCCACACAAGACCTGATTTACGGGTTAATACCCTCTTATCAGAGAAGGTTGATCAGTTTAGGAGGTCTGTACGACCAAAAGAGCAGCCTTGTGTTGAACAAGGAGTAGTTACCTGTGACATCTGTACTGGGACCCAGCTGAAGGCCGTGAAGTCCTGCCTAGTGTGTTTTATGTCTTACTGCCACACCCACCTGGAGCCACATCAGAGAGTCGCAGGTCTGAAGAAACATCTGCTGGTCGAACCTATGGACCGTCTGGAAGACAGGATGTGTAAGAAACATGACCGACTTCTGGAGCTCTTCTGTCAGACTGAACAGGTGTGTGTCTGTCAGTTATGCACAGATACAGACCACAAGTCCCATCCTGTTGTACCTCTAAAGGAGGAATATAAAATGAAGATGGCCCAGCTGGGGAAGATAGAGTCTGAAGTTCAGCAGATGATCAAGGAGAGACACAGAAAAATTCAGGACATCAAACACACAGCAGACCGCAGCAAAGTATTCGCAGACAGAGATAGCCGATGGTGTGCAGGTCCTCACTGCTCTGAAGCGCTCTATTGAAAAGTGTCTGGATGATCTCAACCAAACAGTTAAAGAGAAACTGAAATCTGCAGAGAAAGAAGCTGAAGGCCTCATCAAAGAGCTGGAGCAGGAAATAGAAGATCTGATCAATAGAAGATCAGAGGTGAAGCAGCTCTTACACACTGAAGAACACCTCCACTTCCTCCAGACCTTCAGATCCCTGAAGAATCCTCCACCCACCAGGGACTGGATAACGGTGGAAGTCCGTCCTCCGTCATATGTGGGGACCTTGAGGAGATCCCTGGATCAGCTGAAGAAGACACTGAACATGGAGATGAAGAAGGTGCCTGACCTGAAACCAGATGTTAAGAAGTGTAAGTGTCTGTTTAGTTTGATTCATCACAGGCTTGTCACCGGTATGATATGGTGCACAAGCCCACACCTCCATCATTACCGCCACACCATCCACAACGCTATTTTGTCATATTCATTTTAAAGAGCAATTAAACCCAAAATGTCTGCCATTTTATCACTGTTTCTAAAACAAGACCAATCCTCTAGAGAAAACATGAATAAATTCCTATGTTTTATGTCTCCCTAAAACACTATGTGAACATTCCACTCTGCTCCAAACGCAGGTGACGTTCTTTTAGTGATGTGGAAACACAGAACACGGTCGAAGGCCAAGTGAAATATTTATTTTGTTGGCTGTAAGGGAGAGGGGTTGAGGAGCAATATGAAACATAAAGGTCTTCATATTGAACTTGATTCCTCTTCTTTGGTTTCCTCTGCTTGTAGCCTCACCAGGCTCTCCCCCTACTAACCTCGTGAGGAGTTCCCAGGATCAGCTGGAGGAGACACTTAACATGGAGATGAAGAAGCTGCCTGACCTGAGATCAACTCTAAGGAAGCGTAAGTGTCTGTTTAGTTTGATTTAGTGCTGTCAAATGTACATTCAATCCAATATTCTTAAAATATAAATATTTTTTTACATTAGAACAAAATTAAACATGTAACTAGAAACCGCATTTCCTGAAGAAAATGCGGTGAGTGCTGCAGTGTAGAGTGAGGTTGAAAACATGTTTTATAAAGCTACATAGTTAAGGACGTATGGAAAAGTTAAATAGTTAAAAGTAAAAAAAAATAAAAAATCGGAAGTATCAGTCGTATCCTGATCACCCAGACAGATTTGACTACTTTCCTCAGGTGTTGTGTAGAGAGGGTCTGACTGGCCGCTGTTACTGGGAGGTAGAGTGGGAAGGACCCGTTGATATAGGAGTGACATACAGAGGAATCACAAGGAGAGGAGAGGGTGGTGACCGCGTGCTTGGAGGGAACAACAAGTCCTGGAGTCTTGTTTGTGATGATGGTTACTCTGCCTGGTACAACGGTAGTATAACAGACATACGTCTCCCCCCCCCCTGACTCTAACAGAGTAGGAGTGTATCTGGACCGGCCTGCTGGCACTGTCCTTCTACAGAGTGTCCCCAGATGTAGGAGGGTCCTCAGACACACTGACACACATCCACACCTTCCAGTCCACCTTCACCAAGGAGGACCTCCTCCCTGGGTTTGGGTTATATGGGTATGCTAGTACCTCAGTGTCTCTGTGTCGGTTGTAGAAAAAAACATGCACGGACGGATGGACGTTATATTTACTCTTTAATTTACTTCAGTAACTTTTTGAGTAAATTACATGTAAGAGTAGTTTTAATGTAACATACTTCTCACTTTTACTCGTCTATTTGTGAATAAAAAATGAGAGAGAGATTTCTTGTGGCTGTATTTGCCTTCATTCATGTTATTTTTTAAGATTGAATGTGTTATTGTGTATCATGCTATTTTATATGTTAATGTCTATTGGACAAGCATATACAATGTAATATTCTATTAACGTTCATCTTGCTCTGCTTATTACAACAATAAATCATTTTGTCTGAAGTAACTCAGTACTTGAGAAGTCTTTTCACTAGATACTTTCTTACTCTTCCTCAAGTCATTATCTGATGACTACTTTTACTTCTACTTGAGTTATTATTACTTTAAATATATACTTGTTATATATAAAAGTAGGCTGTTATAAATAGGAGGTTATTGACAGTGCTCATTCTATGTAATTATATTATCTTATTAATTATCATTATCAATATAAACACTTATCTTGTTAAGTAACCTATGCTGTTTAGTCAGCGTAACTAGAATAATCGCATAATGCTCTCTCCCTTTGGACCAGGTCTCTCTCCCTCTAGAGCAGGTCTGTCTCCCTCTCGACCAGGTCTCTCTCCCTCTGGACCAGGTCTCTCCCCCCTAGACCAGGTCTCTCTCCTTCTGGGCCAGGTCTCTCTGTCTCTGGAACAGGTCTCTCTCCCTCTGGAACAGGTCTCTCTCCCTGTGGACCAGGTCTCTCACCAGGCCCCTTTGTGGTCTCTCCTAGTGGCCCAGGTGGTCTCTCTCCTTGTGGACCAGGTGGTCTCTCTCCTTGTGGGCCAGGTGGTCTCTCTCCTTGTGGGCCAGGTGGTCTCTCTCCTTGTGGGCCAGGTGGTCTGTCTCCTTGTGGGCCAGGCGGTCTCTCTCCTTGTGGTCCAGTCCCTCCACCATAGAGCACTACTCAACCTTCAAAGAGAGAGAGCAGAGGATAGTAGAAGAGATAGAGATTTTGAAAATAAACAAGCTATAAAAAACCTCCCCTCCATCTCTGCTCCCTCCCTCCCCTTGGCCTTGGACCCCCGCAGAGCGGAGGCTAGGCTTGTCTTCCTGGTGGAGGATCAGAGGGCCTGCCGACCGTGGGGCCCTGGGGCTTCTGAGAGGGCCCAAGAAGTGTTTACAAATGGATGAGTTGGGCTTCATGCACATTGTGTTATATACATTATGTTATATGAATATCTTACATTATATACAATAACCTACATCCGATTGGCTTGAGGTGGTTTACACCTTTTTACATTAGAAGGAAAATGAGAAAATTATGAATTCCAACCTCCAACTTAATGGCATTTGTGGTGCTTTCTTCTGTGAGTACAATCGTAAATGCTTGGACATAATTTAGAGAGCAATAAGATGTCAGGACATCTTAAATGTGTATCTATCTATTGAGTGTTCAACGTGATCTCCAACCTAAACGACAGAATAGGTTGTTTGTATATGTCGTCCAAAACGACCCATATGAACGTTTTAGCCCCCTATCGACTGTGAGGGGGCAATACGTCACGTATGTCAAGGTTCTGTCTGCCAAAACTAAATGGATGACGATTGTTTTTTATTCTCAGTGGAAAAAGCAACATTTTATGTTAGTTTCGGCATCAAAATGCATTTTCATAACATTTCTAGCGATAAATGTGGATTTTATTTTTGTAATATTTAGTCAGTGAATGTATATGTTTAGTCTGTTAGTTAATGCAACGTTTTCTATCATTGCCATGGTGATTCATATAGATGCTGCTATCCTTGAAACCACGCAGCTTGCATCTTGTTTGAATCATTGTCTTTGCGTTGTGTAACATTAGTCATCTGAGCTGCTTTGTAATGCTTTATTTTATGTAACTAATGATGTTCTTTCAATAAAAACGTTGATTTTTGAGTGACCCAGGGATGATATTTCATCTTCTTCTTTGGGATGGACTAGGACGACGTGTTTTAGTGGAGCACAAAGGAGGTTTTTGTTCACTTTGCTTTGTGAATCACTTCCTGTAGGGCTAGAGGCCCCAAATTGAACATTGTATATATCTTTGAGGCCCTCTTTCATCTAAAACAGACCCAAGGTCTCTAGCTCACTCCCAGGTGTCCTTGACCCCTAGGTCACCTTCTAATTACATCACTTCATGTAGGGCTAGATGTTAGGTATATTATCTACTAATTTTAGTGCCCTTATTCATCTAAAAGAGACCAGACGTCTCTATCTCACTCCCAAGTCATTCTGTCCCCCACATACTATAAGTGTCTGCGCCTCTTACTGTATGTCTAAGACCCCCATGTTGATAACTTCAGTAGCCTTTTACAATTTTTTTCATCTGCCTTTTACTTTATTGATTGTATTTACGCTTCAGAAACATTTAAAGCGGCATTAATTTGTCATGATTACCTTGATAAACAAAATGTATTATGAAATTAAGCTCTGGAGTGGATTTTCAGGCAGTTAAAGCATCCATAAACTTCTGGCCTATACAAACAACCTATTCTGTGGTTTAGGTTGGAGGACAGGCTACCTCATTGTTCAAGTTCAGAGTGCAAGTTTGCAAAGAGGTGCTGAGAAAATTAACATTACACTCAGCACATTGGATTATTGCTGTGATGAACATTTATAATGAAATTCATACATTTCATATACATCTTAAATTCATGGTTGGTTGTGTTCTTTATCAGGAGTTTATAAATGTAGATGTTATGGCACACCGTCCACTTCTGCCACCTAGGTGGGGACCGTGTCTCTCACCCTACGTCATCCATTCGATTGCCGGCAATCGTCTTCATCAGCACACCCCGGATCTCCAGACAATCATCGATAGATCGTTGTTTCCACTTAACAGTCAGTACTTCGTCCCTGGCCCTTCCTCGTGTCCAGATTGTTGGTTATAGTTTTCCGTCGCTTTCACTAAACTGTCTTCTCCTTGTGTTCAGTCTGCCGACCCGCCTGTTGCCGAACCCTCGCCTGTATGACAACCTGCCTGCCATCCGCCCCTCGCCCCGTCCTCCTGTTCCCTGCCTTTACTTATTTGTTGCCCTCAGTAAAATCCCTTATTATTTACTCTCTGTGTCAGTGTCTCTCTGTGTTGAGTATTTGGGTCCACTCACTCTACTCACCTTAACAAGGGTTCAAGGACAATTGGGAGTGAGCTAGAGACCTGGGGTCTCTTTTATATGAAAGATGGCCTCAAGGATATACGATATTCAATTTGGGGGCGCTAGCCCTACAGGAAGTGATTCACAAAGCATCATCAAATGTGCCAATGAAACACATTGGAAATAAAAGGCATTACAATAATTTCATCTAAAGTCATTGGAAAGAGATGGGAACTTGGCCATTAGACCTATCAACCAGGGGGCGCCGTGGGATCACTGTGAAAATCTCGAGTCTCTGCAAAAAGGGAGCCACGCGCTGCGGCGTAACCCTAACCCTAAGCTGCGGATCCCAGGGTCCAAGAGGGCCAAGGTTCAGTGTGGAGGTCCCAGTCAGGCCCTGAAACGAGGTTGTCAAGCCTCAGTAAGACCTTTCTATTTCCAAAACTGCCTTTGACACCCCATTCTGATCAACTAGGTCTCGCAGGCCACACTTCTGAGAGGTAAGCGCTAGAAATACAAATCTCGTTATGTCATTCCTGTGTTTGAATTGTGTGTAAAAAACAGGTGAGTGACAAATGGTGAAGAACTACGTTGTGGTGAGTCATACGTGTTTCATTAAGTGCAGGAAATGCACACATTTATATCTGCTTCAGTGGGACTTGATTGGCTATTGAGGTGTGGTGGACCAATCATGTGGGTGTCCTCTGTGATCCACATTTGTATCTCCCTCACTTGGGCCAATCATGTGGGTGTCCTCTATGATCCAGATTTGCATCTCCCTCACTTGGGCCAATCATGTGGGTGGCATCCTGAAAATAACCTGCATATCCTGGATTCTGTGGTGATAGTTAAAGGGACACACACAGACGCAAGGGACCCAAACAGTATACAATACAAGTGCAGGCATGAAGCACTCTAACAGCGTGTAAAGCCAGCTGGCCTGTGGACAAGGTATTCATATATGGGGTCGAAAGGGCATAAGGGGCCTGTGCCACGCCCCTTATGAGATCTAAAAAAAATCCTATGCATTTCGCTCATCATTTTTCTTTTATGATATGAAGGTCTGCTTCTCAGATATGAGTGTTGGATCGGTGGGGTGTAGGTCTGGGAAGAATTTTAGCTCACAATCTCAGAAATAGGCCACGGGGTGAGAGGTCACGAGATGGAGCATCATCTGAATCAGTAACTTTTTGAATCCCCCTTTAGTTTCTTCCTGTAGGGCTAGAGCCCCCAAATGTATAATCTCAGGTCTCTTGCTCACTCCAAAGTGTCCTTGACCCCTAGGTCACTTACTAAATGGGTTGGCTTAGCTCAGGAGGAAGAGCGGTTTCACTTGTAATCGGAAGGTTGCTAGTTCGATCCCCAGTGTCTGAATGTGTGTATGAACCGTTGTAAGTCGCTATGGATAAAAACGTCTGCTAAATGTAAGTGTAAATGTAATTACAGTACACAATAACTTCCTGTAGGGCTGGATGTATAGAATATTATCTACTATTTTAGTAAACGTTAATCCCCTGATTCATATAAAAGAGACCAGAGTCCCTATCTGACTCCCAAGTCATTCCGTGCCTCCGTGAATGGTGTGTCTGCATCAGTTCCTGTAGGTCTACGACCCCCATGTTGATAATTTTAGTAATCTTTTGAAAATCTTTTTCGTATTTGTCATGATTATCTTGTAAAACAAAATGTTATAAAATTAACCTTTGGAATGGATTTTTCGGCGGAAGCAAAGTGGACTTAAACTCCCAGTTTTCCCACAAAAACACGTCGGCCTAGTCCGACCCAATGAAGAATAAATATGTCATCCATGGGTCACTCGAAAATCTACGTTTATATTGAAAGATTATCAGTTACATAAAATAACATCATGACTTTCATATAACACACATAGCATTACAAAGCAGCCCAGATGACTAAAGTTACACAACACAAAACAACGATTTAAACAACATGCAAGCTGAGTGGTTTCAGGGATAGCAGCGTCTATATGAATCACCATGGCAACGATAGAAAATGTTGCATTAACTAACACACTAAACTTCATATACATTCACTGACTGAAGATTACAAAATTAAAATTAATATTTATCACTAGAAATGTTATCAAACATCATTCTAATGCCGTAACTATCTTAAAATGTTGCTTTTTCCACTGAGAATGTAATGAATTTCATCCATTTTGTTTTGGCAGACAGACTCTGTCATACATGACGTATTGCTGTGTCTTCAAACAGTCAATAGGGGGCTAAAACGTTCAAGTGGGTCTATTTCGAAGACCTATACAAACAACCTATTCTGTCATTTAGGTTGGAGATCGTGTTGCATCGTTGATATTGTCAAAATAATTACGGAATAGGTTGATGGTCATTGAACAGCTTCAACACCTTAACCAAGAGAGCCATAAATCAGAACGTTTTTTGTTACTCTGTAAACAAAAGCTAGCCTGCTAACATTTCTTATAACTACAGCGGGCCAAATGATGTCATCTATTTATACAGTCAAATGATTGGTCTTCAGGTCAGTGAGATTAGGATGACACTAGCAAACAAACATTAGCTACGTTACATTTGTATGCAAAAGAAAGACAAACTAGCACATTCACATCTGGAAAAATGGTGTTAACTATATATATATATATATATATATATATAAAGATTGACTAGAAAACATTTGTTACACTTCACACTGTCTAAAATGGCGTATCTCTGTGTTTGAACTGCTTTGAACATTCAAATCAATAAATAAATATAACCCTCTCTTCAATTCCCTTAATACAACCTAATCAATCAGAGTTTAAGATTAAATCCTACTGTGTGGATATAACTTCCAAATTAGCTAGGCCAAACATAGAGATAAAAGCCAACAGATACTTTATCTAATCTTTTGATACCATCTTGAACTCACAATCTCCACCTTTCAAATCAAAGGATTAATTCATGACACAACTTCCTTTGCTCATAAAGAAGTTCATTGATTATATACTAAAGTAAATGTATCCTATATGCTATGCTAGCACAAAATGTGGCCTGGCACAATGCCCTTAATGACAAAATGCAGAACTAGCTAGCTACCACAGACACACTCTGAGCTATAGCATTCACAAACTTCACTACTTAGGACTCCTTCGGAATCAGCAGCCATATTCCCCAGTGAGGCCAAGTTAGGTGCAGCGAGTTTGATTCTCTCTTGTGGAAGTGCAACTTGTTCACTCCTTCTGTTGGACCTGCGGAAATAGAAATACAAGATGGTCAAGGACTTATATTTTCCCAAATAGGAAGCTTGAACCTCTTACTGTTTCAAGCTGTTTATAAATGTTAAAAAGTTGACTGAAATAGGAGATTCTACATGAAGATCTTATCTGAGACTCCCTTGTGCAGGTACTACATGCAAGCTGGTGCATGCCTTTGCAGAAGGTTAAGCATATTTGGCTTGATAAGGACCTGGTAATGGCTCTGTAGGCTGGACACCAACCTGTAAAACAGATGAAGTTAAGATGTTCATCATGATGGGCAAAATAACCTAACAAACACATCACAGGTACATTATGCATATAGTCAGCTATTCTCTCAGGTCGAGGCCTGAGCCGAAGGTCACATATCCCAACTATGGATGGCGTCGGAGACTGGTACAATGCACCACACATTCGCAGAAACAGAGACACCTGCTCTGATAACATTCGGCCACAACTCAGGGCCAAGACACCTCTCGAGAGGGCCTCACAGCTCGTAAGGAGAAACACAAAGAGACACTCATAAATGTA
>OOFG01107236.1:0-21675 GCA_900323295.1 Molva molva | reverse complement strand
ACCTGCTGCCACCTCCTCCACCTGCTGCCACCTCCTCCACCTGCTGCCACCTCCTCCACTTCAGAGAAATGTATGTAACCCTATGATGCTCACTCTGATATTGTACATTTTTATGTAAATGTTAAACCTTAAAAGTTCAGGTAACTAGCTGATCATGAGAGAAGATATTGAACCGATTGAATAATAATAACTTTGATAAAAAAATAAAATAAAATAAAAATAAAATAAAAAAATCCTCATGTTAGATGTTGACTTGGGAGGGCAAAAGAGTCCATGTTCTGCTGTCCAGATCGGTCCTACAACCTGTATTCCTGGGTCAGGAACTCGAGAGTGAGGTAAGCTTAAGTATTTTCTTTCCCTTTAGTTAGCTCATATTTAACAAGGAAATCTCCAAAAGCTAATACACCATAAGTTAACTGACTTCATTTTCAAATTAATTTCCTTTCCCCCCGTGATCAATGCCATCCTGCTCAAAATGGTCCAGAAGCATAATTGCCAAGGGGGCAAACAGGCACTCTCTATTGATTCATATGCAATGACACAAATTTGGCAAGGGAAGACGGCAATACTAAGGGTAGGCACAGTAGAGGTATTTTTGTTCTGATGTTCAACAAAATAGATTGTGCTTTGATGATTTACTGTAAATTAGGGTTGTTTTTTAACTGTGAATGGTGTGTTATTTTAGAAGTGTGATCCATCATTGTATGGAGTGATTCTGGGGGTAGTGAATGAGCCGAATCATTGGATACTCACAGTAAGTTAAACATTACCTTACCCTATTTATTTCTATTAGAATTTCTAAGGCACACCCATGATTTAATTAGGATATGTGAATGTGACACATGCACAATGGGTTTATCCAAATTTCTCTAGGTCATCTTCCCCTCAGAACAGAGGAGCCTTGTGCTGGATCCACTCGTCAATGATGCCACCAAGGTGAAAAGATGTCTGGAGTCCACAAGGTAACAGTTGTGTTCTATGATGTCCCCTTATCAAGGCCAATGTCATTCTTCTCTTAGTGTATTGCTGTAACAATGACACAAGGAGCAGGTTGAAACCAGGGGCGGGACTTAAGGCAGACTAACCAGTCTGCCTTAAGTCCCGGGTTAGGCAAGGGTCAGGCAAAGGGCTCGGTTGAGGCAGGCAGGGGTCAGGCGATCGGCGTCATAATCCAAAGGGTCAGGCAGGAATCGTAGTCGGGGTTTCAAAGCTGATTGGTCAAGGCACGGGTATCCAGTACTGGTACTCAAGAGCTCGGAAATGCAGGTAAGTAACAACAAGACTTCGCAGGGAACTGAGGGGAATGCTGGTATTTAACCATTGGAGTATGGGTGAAACAGGTGAAGTGAATGAGCTTGAGTGATGGGATAATGCTGTGCAGGTGTGTGAGAACTGTGGTGCTGTCCATGGTGGTGGGCTGGGTGAGTGTACCTAGTACTCTGGTGACTGGGATCTGTGGTGCTGTCCATTGTGCTGGACTGGATGTGTCACAATTGCGTAATCATTTGCTGCTTTTTGTCTACTTTTCAGAGCATTCATGAGAGCGAGGGGCTGTACGGTGTCCAGGTGGAAAGCCAACTCTCTGCCACATAGCCTACAGCAGGATTCCACTTCATGTGGAATATTTGCCATCAAAGTAAGTTTTTACATTGCATATTTCTTTATGGAAACATGAAGCTGATTTTGAAAAGGTCTCTTTTTTTAACATTTAAACTCCTATAGAGAGACATCAAGTTAATGAATTTTGATTAAGTTAAACTGGGCGAGTATGTTTTGACCATTCATTTATTCAAACATGTTCTTAGTATGCTGAGAAAGTCCTGGCAGAGGAGTCTCCTATTTTCCGAAACTCTGCAAAGGCGGTGGATAAATACAGGAGGGAAATAGCTGTCACACTACTCAATGAGACTGGTATGTTTACCCTTTTCAAACTTGTATTTCTATTATCATGAGGATTTCAAATATCATAAATGTGTATTATTAAAATTGAAATTAATATAAAAAAGAAATGTAGAAAGTGAGTATGTTTCACTCATGGTATATTTTCCCAAGGATAGCTGTAAATTACATATTGTACAGAATGTAGTGCAGTGAAAGGTCTCTTATTGATGCATTGACATCTTTGAAGTCAGTGGACAATTGACACCACTCTCTGCTACTGCTCTGGAGAGGGAGAAGAAGAGCGAGGAGGAGGGTCTCAAGACAGACCTGTTACCACTGACTGGGTAAGTTATTTGTTGAAAAACAACACCATGGTTTTCTAGTTTTTTGCTCATTTAGAGCTCATACAATCTAGCCTGAGTTCTTGGTACAGCAGCTGTACATGTAACATAGGATTCCGATATAACCAGTCTTAAACCATGTCTTGTTGACATATACACAAACCTCCCCGCTGTCTTTGCTAGATAAATGTATTCAATGAACAAAAGACTAATAAACCATGGTGTGGTCCTATAAATCAACAATATCTTTATTCTGCTCTTTATGCCAACCTGTCTGGTACTGGAGAAGACACATATTTCTCATAGATATTTACACAGAACTTTTGTCCCATTTAACATGACCTCGGGTTTAAGATGACACAAATATGATTGTACTTTATTAATCCCAAGGGAAATTGTTGTGTTTCAGATCCAGTGTGACCACTGTGCAAGGTGGTACCATGATGGGTTGTGTTGGGAGACCAGACAGAGATCATCTCTACAGCTGTCCTGCATGCCCCCAGGCTCAAAAGTCTTAAAAACCCTACTGTGTTAATGTTAATTGTATAAAAGCTTGTAAAAATTGTATTTGAAAAACAGGTCATACAATGAATATTATTATTGTATATTCTTATTATTATATCATTAAATTACCTGAAAACATTTGGTTGGGTTTGACTCCTTTTTTTCGCATTTACAGTGGGGTCACAGAATACGACGGTCAGCTATCATGGATTGTTACCTATCGTGGATTGTTTCCTGTTGCTTGTGGACTCTGTGATGATCGCAGCCATGAATAATTGTGTACACATACAGATATGAGGATGAAAAATGACCTGAAAACATTTGGTTGAGGTTTGACTCCTTTTTTTCCGCATTTACAGTGGGGTCACAGAATACGACGGCCAGCTATCATGGATTGTTACCTATCGTGGATTGTTTCCGGTTGCTTGTGGACTCTGTGATGAATGCAGACATGAATAATTTCTTTCTCATACAGATATGAGAATGACAAATGACCTGAAAACATTTGATGATGGATTAACTCCTGGGGGCTTACGCTGCCGATGTCCAGCTGTACACCTACCTTCCTACGGGGACATGCGCCGCAGCGGCTGCGGCAGAACGTCCGCCTCACCAGGCCCCAGACCTTCGGTGCGGCTCTTGATGAGGCAGAACAGGCGGAGGTGCGGGCGGAAAACAACTTTTTTTTAACTTGGGTCTTCTACAGGAGCATATACCATTGTTTCACAATTTCTTGGCTCGTGGTAAGTATACCTTGGATGGTAACGACATTATAGCTAATAATCAAAACCTCTATGCAGAATATGAATGGGATTTTCACTTCCGGAACCACACTGTTGCGCTCCATTGAGACACTCGACACGGCTGTTTTTTTCTGTTCCTGCAGTTTCCAAATCAATAGCTAAGTAAGCCTTTATGTTCAAAGCTCCCTCTGATTAGAATAATCGACATGTATATATTACATTCATATCATCTTGCCACTTAAAAATGTCCCTGTCTTCTTATTATAGTATCAGTTGTACAGGTTCATAAGAACACCTCACATAATAAAACGCCTTCGCTGCCACGCAACAACAGAGCGGCTAAGACTGAGCTTCTTCCCCCAGGCCATCAGGAACATCAATGCCAACCCCACCAGTGCCCCCTTCGAGTCACTCACACACACTCTGACACTGACAATCACAAAGAACACTACTCGTACCTGACAGACATTGGACATTGTATATAGTCACTTCTTCATTCATTGTTACACTGTTTACATGCTGCTATAGCATACTAGTGCTATATATTTATTATTGCTATGTGCTATTTATTACTTTTTAAATCACGTTGTATCTTTTTGTCTTATATTGCACAGCTTCTGCGGCACTGTCACTTTTACATTTCATTGCATACTTGTATGCATGTGACAAATAAAACTTTTTGAATCAATAATAATGTTATATAACTTTACTTAATGCCAACACTGACATGAATACTTTTCTATAATCTATGAATGAATGATGAATTTTCATGCTCTGCTTGGATGATCTCTGGATTTTGTATGTTTATTTTATTTTGATTGTGTATTGTCTTCGCTTTTGTTGAGTGTTTGTCTAATTAAACTATTGTATTATTGTCATTGAGGGGTTATTCCTAATAAATAATTTCCAACATGAGAAGGAAGCTCTGATTACATGTAGTGCCTTTAATGCTGAATACCTACAATTAGATTGAGATGAGAACTATGTGAAAATTAACTTTTATGGGGGAAAGGTTGTTATTGAGACCTACAAAGAGCATAATGTACTGGTGAGGAATGAACCTTCCCCGTTTGTGAGATGGGATTGAAAAGGAAGATATGATAGATGTTCTTCTTCTTTCAGCCCTGGTATCCTCACTGAGCGTTAAGTGGTAATACACACACACAAATATATATAGAAGCTCAAAGCAATGAAAAACCAATGGCAGCAGATCAGATAATTGATCAACCTTCTGAATCTGACTCCTGTTGTTTATATGACCAGGGAGATAGCCGGGCTGTAGCAGCGAGACATAGCTGGGTAGTAGCAGGCCACTGCTCTGGCCAGTCAGGTGCCTCAGGTGTTGCAAAGCATTTCTTCCTCTTCCATATCCATTATGGAAGATGGTACAAGATGCTTTACTAAACTAAGCAACCATGTCACAAGCTTTCATTTCCGGACAGATGCTAGGTAGGCGTACCAAAACAAGGCCACCCCGTTGGCAAACAGCACTCTGAACTGAAAGAGACAGGGAAACATGAGACATGCAATCAAGAACCTTTGGAATTGAAATATATTTATATGAGGTCTCTGGTGTATTGTTCTGTACCGTCTATTCATTTTTAGGAAAAGTTAAATTCAGACACCCTTTTAATGTTATGCTTATGATTTTTGTTTCATTGTGGTGTATGATTTCATCATATATAATTATTTTAATTCTATTTATATAATAAAATATTTACATCTCTCTGCCAAATTGGAACAGTGGAATTATAAAGAGGTTAACAAATTGTCCTATTGTTTTATGTCATACAAGGTTTTAAAGATATATTTGCAGTACATTTGTAAATAACAGTTTTTGTCTGATATCAGACAAAACCTAAACCTCAGTTGGATTGTTCAACATGAGTTTTCCATTCATTAACAAGTATCATGTAATTCATGTACATTTACTGCTCCCATGTTTCCTTCTCCAGGAGCCACAGGTAATTAATAAGATCAGTAACAAAAAGACCGGTGACACGCACCTGGACAGGTACAAAGTTGATGTTGATGAACTGAAAAGGAGTCCACACTTTCCAGTTCATCTTCAGAGCAGTCCAGTAAGTACCTTCCAATTTCTTTTGTAGGTCGGCCAACCCCTTTGACTGAAATGACCAAGGAAAAACGTGTGAAAATATGCCCTTCAGCCAAATTACAATGTTTACAGTGGACAAAATTATGCATACAAAATCCTCAACACACAAGAAAGTGAAATAAAAATATTTATAATACAATAAAATGTTGGAGCATTACATTATGTGAATATTTATCTACTATACAATAGCTTCTGTAGTAATGAGTAATAGTGAGATTCAATAAGGTATTCTCCTCCAATACAATAACAATACCGCCGATACAAGAAGTGCTTTTGGTGGCTGTCTAATGTCCAGATGTTCTACAGTTGGCTTTAGGAAGTAATTTGTGTCTTCAGCGGTTACATTTGCCAATATGTTAAATTGTATTATTTTAGACTTTGGTAGCCCTGTTTGTTAGACATTAAAAGTTTTATCAGTGTTATATCCCTCATATGTGTACTGAGCAAAGTACTAGTCTCCTTGAGGTTGTGTTCAGGGGTGACCAATCCAGATTCCCAGTTGGAGACAAATAAAGTGTATTGTATCGTATACCGCCAATACAAAGATAATGCTGCTAATATAATGATTGAAAGATCCACCACGCCAGATTAAGCAACTTGCAACAATGCTCCTCCAAGGAAGAATGTTTCTCTAAAGGAGAAAAATATCATCAATAATTCCTTGTTCAACATGGGTTAGAATGACCCCCAACTAGCTGGCATCAGTCCAGGGTCTTGGACGAGTAGGCCTACCCACCTCCAGGGTGTTCATGACCAGGTAGAAGATGAACAGGAAAACTGGAGCAAAAACCAGGCGGTCCAGTAGAAGACGCTTGACAATGCAGTAGGGGTCTGTGGTGGGCATCCACACCTCCATCAGCTGGTAGAAATAGTGGCTGAGTGGCCCTGTTAGAAACAACCTGGAACCAATCGGGACATGTCCGTCCTCACTGTGATTTGTCTTTCTATTTGATTTCAGTCATGAGGTCCAAATCAATGTATTCAAGTCTGGTTCAATGTCATACATTGTAAGGTTCATTTATTATAATACAAAAAACTTAAATTTCGACAATTTACCCAAATAATGCGTAGCGAGTGGCTGCTGCTCTGTGAATCTCTTTTGCTGGCTTCCCATTTTTGGCGTTTTTGTTAGCTTCCAGAAATTGAGATAGAAGGTTTCCTAAAGATGAAAGTATCCCGCTGAAAATCAAGGGGCATTATTATTTTTAAAGCAAAGCAAAAATACCAACAAAAATAAGATTATACTATGGGAGTTTTTTTGTAGGCAGACATTGATTGGTTAAACGTGGACATCCTCAAAACAAGGGTCCAAGAGTTCGTAACCACTAAGTACACAATGGTACCCGTCAGATCCTGAAAAACTACAACAATAAAACGGGTTAATCACTATTTATTTACCATTGTGTCATGTTTGTAGAACACTTTGTTTCTCACTGTTCGAAACTTCCGCCTGTTGTATACGCTAACTTTTCATAATACAAAGAAATGTGTGGCTGCTGAAACCCACTTGCAATTAAATGCAATGTCAGTAAATAAATTATTCATTATGTAGGCTACTGACCTCGTTACAGATTTGGTAAGAATAGGATATTTCTTCAGTAGAAACAAATATTGCTGAAGCAACCGAAAAGGGATGCGTGTCTCTCGAATTGGTACACTTGCTACAGGCATTGTCAGGTCTTTATCTAGACGCGATTCCTAACTTAACAAATAAGAGCAGTTCGATAAAGAACTAAAGCAACAGCAGCATGCAGCCAACTCTTCCGTTCTCCCAAAACAATGTACGTAATGGCGTCACTCCAGTGACGCCAACATCACGTAAAAACAAACGATGCCAGTAGAAGCTCTCGACAGCCGAGGCTTTGATTCCATTTAAATCTATTCCAATTTCATCTATAATATTATTAGTGTGGTTGCAAAGCAAGCCACACTATTGTAATCTTGTCTTATTATTTTTTTCTTCCGCCTGAATTTCGGTAATTATCTCCTCCTACAGTGTTGCATGTATAAAAATGTAGCCCATTGCAAAGAATTGCACATATATCGGTACAGTGCGCTATTCCTACGATATTTATAATTTTGCATTTATTTTTTTAATTCATATTTACAATATTAATATTTAACATGGAAAGTGAATGGGGCAAAAATGATAAAATCAACCACTCCAAACCTGAACAACTGAGTTGTCAAATTAAATAAGCATATGTAGACCGGAAGTACGGAGGTCTGCAAAAAGTTGTGTCCCGCTCTGACCACAGGGGGCGCTATAACTCGTGGTCAAACCTATACGGCCATGAACCGCCCCCCGTTTTACAAATAATTCTGAAACTTGGTATCTGGGCCTTTTTTGACATGCTGAATCTTTTTCAAATTGGGACCCATAAGGTCCGTCAGGATAGATTTTGCTGTACCTTGAAAGTTTTGGAAAACCTTGAAAAAATCGTAAAACCCGACCCGTAAGCCCAAATGACCCACAATTTGGACCACATATTCGCTAATACTCCCCGACCTTATGGTAATATTTTGGTTTTGAATCGATTAAAAATGGCTTAGTTATGGCCGATTTATAAAAAAAATACGATTATGCAAATGAGCCGCCATTGTCAAACCTATACGGCTGTGAGCCACGCCCCGTTTTATAAAAAATTCTGAAACTTGGTATCTGGGCCTTATTTGACATGCTGAATCTTTTTCAAATTGGGACACAAAATGTAGATTGGGCCTAATGTTATGTGAGGAATTGAATCGTGGGGTAGCCCAGCACTGTTATCTGTGGTCAAAACAAGCATACAAAAAATGACCAAAGTTTCCAAATGTTCCCAATGGATTCAAATTGCTGTTTAGAAATGTATCCCACCAGCTCTACAACAGTAAAAAGCTGGTAAAGAACTTCTAGGCCAATGGAGCTCTAGTGTGGGTGTTTACTCACATAGACTGTATATACTACAGGTTTAACTGACTTAACATAGAATGTATATTTTACAGATTAAATGGACTTTCCCAATGTGTACCTTGGTGGAAACTATCGCAGACTTTTTTCACATCTATAAAAGCGCCTCAAAACAAGTACACAAGTACTCGTTGAGATTTCGATCTTGTATTCAGTTAGAGGTTTTTGGTATTTTTGGCATCCCTCATACTGATTCTTGCACTACGGATTGATTATATTAATTAATTCGGCCAGCTCTCTTTTCTTCTGGAAAAAGCCAACAACAATCCTTCATCTCGCCCATGTTTTGATTGTGAGTGTGCACGGAGAGGAGGGGCTATTCAAAGACTTTCGGTTGTCAGTCTGTTGGTGAGAGAGCGAGAGCGAATCAATGTGTTGCTGCAGCTCTACAATGAAATACGATTTTACCCATTTAAAATAATAGTCAATGTATGGGGAACACTATCAATCACGGATGGCGTTGTTTTCTGTTGGACGGATGAAAGAAAAAAAAATTGAATGACCCGCCCAAGTAAAGTTTATGTGTTACACTGCAATAGCTTTGTGGCTGGCATGAGCCACTTGTCGAAGTAGCACGTCGTAGTTGGCCTGATCGATATTGAAATATCATATTAATAAATTAGGTATCTACTGGATTACTGTTTTCATTTTGTTCCCCCCAAAAAAGGGCATATGACGCCTTTGACATACAACCCAATGTAACGGACTGTTACCTCGAATAAAACTAAGGTTTCTCTTGGTTTGAAAACAGTCTGGAAACGATTTCGATAACTTAAGTACACAACTCTACAGAATATATAACAAAATATTTTTCAATATTTTTATGCAAAATCGTACAAATTATACCTTTAAGCAATAGTTCACGGTTAAACTTAAAATAATTTAATAATAACTGGTAAAGCTGTGGTATTTACCAGTATGTTCAAGATCAATGTTGTTTTTTGGTATCTCCGATTATTTCAAAGGTATGCAACCAATGGCACTGGCCAAACAATTATGTGTAGTGGGTAATATTTGTAATTTCTAAAAGTAAAACACTATGTCCACTTATTTTCAAGCTATGTCCACTTACTTTTATGCTATTTCCATATAACAGAGCACATGTAGCATTTGTTAATGAAGCACTAAACATCCAGGCAAAAATAACAACTAAGGTACTTACCCAAAACAAAAATCCGTTGCCTTTTGATTTCTTCTTATTTATAGATCTGTCTTTTGATGAATTGTACTCTGTATTCTATAACAAATTTATACGCCATCAGAGATAAACTTGAGCATTGTTTTGTCTTATATGTTAAGGACCTTTGTGTGGATGTATCAGTACTTCCACAGCTTTAGAAATGAAATCTCTTCATTATCGCTCCACCCTTATATATGACAGGTGTGTCACAAAACATTCCTTATGCCAAATTTGTTGCCCTACCTGACTAATGTAACACCATCCTCATGAATACCAACAATGACGCCATTATGTAATTGTTTTGACAGCCAATGAAAAGGTAAATGCAAGCAAATTATGTGTTTATTTAAGCACATTATACATAATACACCAAATATGCATATATTATGATTTATGCCAGACATTTTCTTTCACATACAACATTAACATTTGAAAATGAATAGCAGTGTATTTTTTGGGGGGAATTTGGTAGTAACCTTATTAATTTCTACATTGAGTGACAAGGATAAAGTTGTGACAAAGAGGTATAGTTAGGAGTGCAATGGGTGCCATAATTGACATACATAGTAATACAAGCAAACATTTTAAATAATTTAGTTAAGAAAATAAATAAATGGTGTCTGGGTGATTGGGTGCTGGCCGGTTGACTGTCAGGGGAGTACAGGCATCCAGTCACAGTCACAGCAAAAGACCAGGCATCCAGTCGCAGTCACCGCAACACACTAAAACAGATGGAATTATGAATTAGATGGGGCAGGGTGCACAGAAAAATGCTACTGCTAATCTAGTGCCTATCAGCAGCAACAATCTCGGCAAACAGCAACAGCAGCTGAGGGCACCCCTAGGTGCCAAATAAAAGAGTAAAGAGGTAGGTTTTCAGCTTTGCTTTGAATATCTTGGCAGTCAGCTTCCCTGATTACAGGTGGCAGACTATTCCATAGATAGGGCGCTCAATAGGAGAACATTCTGTTTCCTGCTGATTTCTTCTTAGCCTTTGGTATTGAAAGAAGGCCAGACCGAGACGTAGAATTTCTAGAATTTCATATTGTGCCGAATATCTTCAGTAAGATATAGTTAGTAAAAGAAGATGCCATGAGTGCGCCTGTGTGTCTGTTATTGATGAGTGATGTGTTCAAATGCAGAAGTCTGAAACATTCTTATTTTTGGAACATTACATGATGATTACTTATTGTACTACCTTCCGTGCACATAGTGCTGATTGGTCCTATCATTTTAAACTTTTTGGAATAGGCTTTCAACGGGCTTGAGGCCAGACTGATCTGCAGAAAGAAATGGAATGTGAACTTGCAAGATCCCTGATCTCTAGATGCTATAAGGCATATGCATTGGAACATTTTTGTTCTAGAACATTTATTACTCCACCCTGGTTACACCCGCCACAAGCAGTTTATGTGTCATATGGGTGTGTGGGTTCCCCACAATAGCACGTAAGCATCCTTAATTACATAAACACAACAATCAATAGAATTGCACTCCACACCAATATCGAAATTGTACTCCACACAACGTGATCTCCAACCTAATCGACAGAATAGGTTCACCAAGAGGACCCATATGAGCGTTCGCTGGTACACATCCCCCTATCAACTGATAGAAGAAACAGCATAAGTCACGTATTTCAAGTTTCTGTCTGCCAAAACCAAATGGAAGTGGAAAATGCAACATTTCAAGATAGTTTCAGCATTAAAATGCGTTTTGATATAATTTCTAAAGTTATCAAATCATGTTGTTTTAATCAATGTCTTTGCATTGTGTAGTCATCTGAGCTGTTATGTTGTGTTAAGTGTTATTAAGTGTTATTTTACGTAACTGATGACGTTCTTTTGATAAAAATGTAGATCTTCAAGTGACCCAGGTATGACATTTATTCTTCTATGGAATGGACAAGGCCCACGTGTTTTTGTGTGTGGCAACCCGGAGGTTTATGTTGGGGTTAATAATAAATAAAAATAAAATGCACAGCCTCGCTAGAAATTTTATCAAAATTCATTTTAATTCCAAAACGATCTTAAAATATTGCATTGTCTCCTGAGTATAAAACGAATTACCTCCCTTTTGTTTTGGCAGACAGAAACTTTACATACTATCAACCAGTCGATAGGAGTCGCTGTAATTAGTTTACTGAGTTTCCACTAAAGGATATTTGGGTTAAAGGTGCAGTGTGTAGGATTTTGTGGCATCTAGCGGTGAGGTTGCAGAACCAACTAAATGCCCCCCCACCCCCTCCACCTCCAAAGTTTACAAGTGAGATAGCAATTAGGATAAACGAGTCCTCTCTACAGCTGTTAGTCCATTCTTAGCTACTGAAGAAACATGGTGGTGCAACATGGCGGGCTCTGTGAGGACCCGCTCCCTATGTAGATATAAAGGGCTCATCTTAAGGTTACGAAAACACAAAACAATTCTTATTTTCATGGGATTATACACATTAAAACATACTTGACCCAGAATATATAACCTGGAATAAAAAGTAGCCCAAAATATCACAATCTTCCCCAAGACAGATTTACCAGCCCAATCAATATTTTTTTTTGTTCAACACAGATTGCCAATATGTTTTCTTTTCTTGTGCAAATCATCAAAAATGAACAATCAAACAAATTAAAGTTACATATATATATTGGAATGTTATTTATATCTTATTCTCTGTTTAAAAGTATATGCATGTTTTCTACAGTCTTTTCTTTGTAAACATTGTTATTTGGGTACAGAAAAAAGGTCAGGAGGAGTTCCGTTCCAATCCGTCTCCATTCAGATGCTTTGTTGGCTTGTTGCCTCATTTAACAATGGGTCAATTTAATAACAGTTGAGCCCACACTTTATCTGTCTTACAAGCACTCTCAACAAGCAGTTGTGACAGTTTCATCTGTCCCAAATAGTTAATCGTGTTTGACTAGTTTTCTGGGTATTTGAAATCACTTACTGTTGGTTTGTATCCATTCCATATGCTTTCAGGGACCCATTCTAAGAAGCAGATTAAAAGAGAAACTCTGATTAGAATTCGATTGCGGTGTCACATCGCAATGACTGCCGCCATTTTGGGAGCATTAGAGTGTTGGAATGTTAGTTATTATGTTGGTAGTAATGCTTTTTTGTTCATTGTTTAGTAGTTCATTGTTTAGTAGTTAATAAAAGTGATTTGCCATTATGGGGAGACATTGCTGTGTTAGATTGCCACAGCATTTCTCATGCGAGACGTTGCAAAACAAAGTTTTCACTAGCCTAGTGAGTTAGGATTTGACATTACCACAACTCTCTGGAGTCCTCTCAATATGGCGGAGGTTCGGCAACAAAAAAAATCCCATGATGCATTCTGATGTACAAGCCCTATTAGACAAACAACGAACAACAAAGAGATTGGTGTCGCACACATACAAACTGAAATTAATTTAAAATTAAAGTAGGCCTACACACTCAAGTAGGTCTACACACTCAAGTAGGTCTACACACTCAAGTAGGTCGGACATAGTTGTGGAAATAAAGCTCACCAGGTGAGGGCAGTAATACGCCCTCAAGCCCAAATATTCGACGCGAAGCAGCCAGGAAGAAGAGATAGGCGATTTAGAGTTGTGGTTGTTTATTTCTATCTCAACGAACAGGTTTGCTAACAAATAAACTGTCGATTTAGTCATTGTTTTAAACGTGTGCAATTACAATGTTTTATTACTGTGGGTTCTAAAACCTCGGTCTGTTAAACGTAACGTTATACAACGTTGACGTTTTTAATGGTGATGAAAAAGTCAAACAGAAATAAAAATAACGCAGGAGGTCGTGTGAACGAGAATGGAAATGCCACAAGAGGAGGTAAGATTTAGTTAGCAGAAATAAGCTAGCTCAGTCTACTGTGTTGATACAAATGCTAGACACTTAATTGTCATTTTTAGAATATGTTCACGTCTCGAATGACTTTCATTCCCTGGGAAACTAGAAACTCGTTACGTGTCTGGTTGCGTGGCAAGATGTCAGTCATCTCTGATCATGCACGTCTTGGGGTCAATACCTAGGCTAGCAAATACAAATGAGCAGTTTAGTGTTTTAATGATGCCATCCCTAATATTAGTTCGTGCAACGTATCCTACAAGAAGCCTTCCACTTTGTTTACGTGTTGAATTCGTAGTGTTTGCTGCTGGTAAGCATATCGATTACCTAAGTGAGTGTAACGTTACTATATATTGTCATGGCTAAATTAAAGGACTGACCTATCTCTTTGCATATGTATAATATGCTATACAGGAGATGTTGGTGTGTATGTATCTCAAGTTGGACTTGTTAAGTCTCATCTCTCATCTTCACCCGCTTATCCGGGGTCGGGTCGCGGGGGCAGCAGCTCTAGCAGGGGACCCCAGACTTCCCGTTCCCGGGCCACATTGACAACAATTATATGTGTTATTGTATGCCTCCTTATGACCTGATTAATGTCCGGTTCCAATGTCATGTCTACTGCATCGACCCTGTCCCCAAACCTTTCTTATCCCATCTTTCTAACCTGTATAGAAACGGAGTCCTGGAAGAAACAGAAGCTGGTTCAGATTCACCAAGCATTCAACAGGTGTGTCTGTCTCTGTGTGTGTGTTGATGTTTGACCGTCCCAGAATTTAAACATTCTAATTTACCAAGACTATGTCTACATTTTCTATCTTTCTTGCTTCCTTCATTGACTAAACAGTGGCTCCTGAACTGCTATTACTAATGGTCTATATTATACCACGCACCTCCGCAGAGAAGGGCGACGCGTAGCTAACTTATCTATATCTATCTATCTATCCGTCTCTCTGTCTTTGTCTGTCTGTCTGTATGGCCCTGAACTTGGCCACTGAAAATGACATGTTAAGTGAGGAATTCTGATCTGTTCAGAATTAAATTTAACATGACACCAAGGGCGCAGATCTCATTACTATCTACATTACTAAAACTTAGGGGGGACCACAAACATGGAACATTTTCAGATTTTCAGATTTATTTCTGGAGGGGATATCAATAATAACATATATCAAATGATCTGCTGTAACAGACACACAGCCATTAATAGTAGCTTAAAATATACATTAATAAATTACTTTTAGGCTATCACTATGCGCCATTTGTATATGCAATGGTTCAGACCACTTTGCAGGATACATAAGGGGGACGTAAACAAAACCTTTAAAAAGTGTTTATGTTTATGTGTGAATTATTTAAAAAGTGGAGTTGGCTTCTTTCAATTACATACATTTAGAAATAATTTATATTGGGGGAAACAACTTCATGTTTTTCAGAAGTTGGAGGGGACACGTCCCCTCCGGCCCCCCTGGGATCTGCGCCCAGGCATAAAACCAACGTAAGTTGTATCTCAGTTTCCCTCAGATGCATATAACAAATAACTATTGTTCGTAACCGTGGTATAGCCGTAATACTACACTCGAGGGTGTGCGTTATGTCATTATTGACACTTCAGTGATGAGCTGCTAATACCTCATTCATATCCACATCACTGTCTTGCAAATAATAACGGAAAACCATACCCTCTGGTGTAAAATTACTTGATTATAAATGATCAACGAAATGAGCTGCTTGTTTGCCATATTAGCACATAACCAGTTCACCAAACGAAAAACCGCGTCTAGCTTCCTAAACTACTCAACTGTCCGCACAATTAACCGTGAGTCCAATATTGTGACCAGCGATCCGGTGGACATTGAGACCCTGCGGAAAGCAGCTGTCAGTGATGGAGGGCTGCTGACCAATGAGCTGAGGAGAAAAGTGTGGCCCAAACTTCTCAACATCAACGTGTACGATCTGCCTCATAGACCTGGTCCGTGGTAGTATTTACCATCCCCCTAACTTGCAAATGATTCTCTCTTTTAAGGAAAAACAGTTTGGGCTGATCAAACCAGTTTAACCGTCTCTGCTGGCTTCACTCAAAAATATATCACCAATATAATTTGGCACAATTAATTTCTTGTAGTGATTCAGCCTTAAGAGCCTTAAGTAGGAACGTGCCTGCCAAGATTGCAAACAACGGCAATACAGCTCTTTCGTCTTTTGGTATAAATGTACGTCTAGTGTGTGTGGACAACATAACTGAATCGCCGTAAAAGTACCTAACAAAATGTATTTTCAGAAAGACCAAACTGCTATATTGCTTACATTCTAGGAAGGAACCTAGTGATTTCAGCTAATTGTATTGGTAACGGCTGTTTGAGTGAAGCCAGGAGAGAGGGTTACAATGGTTTGATTACCCAGACCGGTTTATGAATACAGATATGAATACTCGCCAAAATGTTCAGTGTGTGCTTTTTTTTTTAATGAAGGTCGAGATGTGAGGGAAAACCACAAGGATTACAACCAAATTCTTCTAGATGTCAGGAGATCGATGAAACGGTTTCCTAAAGGTAAAGAAATCAGTTGATCTGTGTCTGCATGTGTGAGTTCTAGTTCTATAAACTGTTTATCTGGTAGAGCCTCGTAATTCATCTCTGATTGTTGTCATTACCTCATCGGGTTACAGGCGATCAATCAAATTTGAGTCTCCTTATCAATGGTTCATGGATGATCAATTAGCATCTGGGAAAGTTATCTACTCTACAGTGATTTTTCTTTTTTTATATCCCTTTACTTTAAGCTTCTTTTTAGTACATAAAATAGAAAGCCCTCTCTCTCGCTCTCTCTCTATTGCCATATCTCTGTTCCTCTGTCTGCCTCTCTCTGTCTCTCATTTCTCTCTCTCTATTGCCATATCTCTGTCTCTCTGTTCCTCTGTCTGTCCTTCGGACCCCATGTCCCTGTGTAGCAGTCAGACACAAACCATGTACCAAAAAATACATAAAAGGCCAGATGAGAGGAACCATCTCAGTCTCTCTCTGTGTCAGGCATGCCAGCGTCCCAGCGGGCCGTGCTCCAGCAGCAGCTGACGGACACGATGCTGGAGGTGTTGCGCCGGAACCCCCAGCTCCACTACTACCAGGGATACCACGACGTGGCCGTCAGCCTGCTGCTGCTGGTGGGCGAGAGGACCGCCATCGCCATGCTGCACACACTCTCCAACCACCACCTCCGGTAGGTGCTGGCCGCGCCCCGTGGCAGACTCTCGCGCTCTCGGTGACACTACCGTCCACCGAACCGCAACAAATTATTTATTTTGTACGAGAAAATTCCTTCTGTCACTTATCAATGCTAGCTGGCAGTGTTGGGCAGTAGCGTCGCTACAAATAGTCGCTACATGTTACTAGTTTAACTACATTTGTGCAGTGGTGTGGTGGTAACGTCGCTGTTTTCTAAATCAAATAGCTTTTCAGTAGCTAAGCTCTTTTACCGATCAAGTTGCGCGGGTAGCGTCCACACAAGCTACATTTCCCGAGCATTTCTGAGGTTCAAGCACAGCGGATCTTTCTGCTGCAGTCTGAAATAAAACTAAGAATCAGTTCCCCCATACACGGACGATAAACACAGGGAGACGTTGTTCGGTGTTCTGTGTCGATGGTAGCTGGAAGAAGCACTTCCGTTTGACGGTGACATCACCAATCATTGAGCTGATGCTACGACCATTGACGTATGCACGCACACAGACCAGACACACAAAGTTGATGGAAAGATGGCAGAGGGAACTGAAGAGTTTTTGTTTCCAGGTGAACTTCCTTCGCTTATGATAGAAATGTAAACTTCTTTTCAATCTTTCTAATCCTGTCAACCCCTGTTATTCTGGCATGGCATGGTTCAATATGGCATGTGTTGTTAGTTGAGATCTCTGGTTATTTTTTTATTAATGGTGTAATTTTTACATGCGTATCTGTTTGACTGACAGGTATATTGATCACTGAGATAGCATTGAATAAGTATGAAGTTGGTTTTAAAAAAAAAAAGTAGCTTCTGGCGTAGAATTAAACAGATCCGATTCCATGGGCTGTTCACATGCCTTGTGCTGTTCACACTGTTACGAATACATCTGATCTGAGTCACATGGCATAAAAAAAATACTGTGTGAGCGGTAGGCTTGGGCAGTATCACGGTATTACGGTACACCAGGGTATTTAGAAATACACCTCTTTCTATTAAACTTTATTCTGACATCTTATGAATACATCTTTTATTATGTTGATATGTATTTTGGAAAAGTTTTGAAGCAGGATATATTAATAAATAGTTCAAAATAAAGTCTTTACCGTTGCATTGTTGTTGAGACTGAAATATGTTTGTTCGCCAACGATTAGTGGCTGAACCGGGTAGGCTGAGTTCCCCTGCGTTTGACATGTTTTACAGTAATGACCGCCCGCCCGGAAAGTCCTGACATCAAAACTGAAAGTGACATTTATAGAAGCATACTGCTGCTGTGGTGGTGTATCAAAACAATCACACATCTCAAGTTTGAAAGTATATCATTTTTTAAGTTAGGAAGATATTGACGCTCCGAATTACAGCGATCTGACGCAGGGAAGTAAAGACGCGATCACCGGTAGGAGTCTCTTGTGTATAGGCCATAAGTATTTAAACCAAAGCAAGACTTGTCCAAGTTGGCAAATTGCATATTGGACACGCGGCATTGTAGGCTAAACAATGTCATACATGCTGCAATGACTTCTATCACCAGCAGCTCAGCTTTAGGTTTTTTATTATTATAATATATATTTTTCACACAAATACCGTCAAACACCGTATACCCCGGTGAAATGTCAGGAAGGTATGAGAAAATAGATACCGCCCAGGGCTAATGAGCAGGATTATCTTGCTGATTTAACTACCATCTTCAATGGTGCCAACGGACAAGTTATTCGAAACCTAAATTTAGTTTCTGGAGAACCGTTGGGGAACAGTCACTTGACCAGTTTAAGTGTTTTAAGTGTGTAAGAGTAGTGTTTGTGATGATCAAAAGGGAAGGGCTAAATGACACACCCAGTCAATTCTGAGTATCTCAGATGAGCCATTCAAGCCATTGACACATTTTATTCTACAAAATGACTTTTCTCACTGAAACCCTGGTGTATACTTGATATTAACCCCACCTTTGAATTTAGGAATGCATTTAATGGTTTCTTCTTGAGCGACCTTGGACTATAAATGATTTATAAGGATTCATACATTTAAGCATAAGTATGTCAATAGGAAGGTTTCCGTTCTGGGATCTCAAGTTCCATTTAAGAAGTTCAAGCCCGTATCTTGGTACTCCTTGACCAAAAATTCCAGAATAACCAAGCAAACTGTTATTGTTATGTCTTTTATTTTCTCTGTCTGCCCCCCATTCTAGGGATTTTATGGACCCTACTATGGACAGAACTAAGCACATTCTAAACTACCTGATGCCTATTTTAGAACAGGTGGACAGAGAGCTACACGACTTTATGATCAGGTACGCTGCACACAACCGCACACACGTGCCGATTAACACGCAGTGCCTTGCTTGAAGTCTTGCCACTAGATGGCAGCATATTTTCTACTAAAGGTTAATACGTAACATTTTGCATTAAAATATCTAAAAACGACTAGACCTATGTAATAATTTGCGTACTTACATTATTCCAATTGTGTCCAACAATGTTAAAACCCAGAGAAATCCCTAGTTTTATACACGGCAACAGTCCGTTACATTTTTCGCATGTCGCGCCATATGCCCTTTACCCCTAACCTCCGGGAAAACATGCAAAAACATTAATCCAGTAGAGAGCATATATTTTATCTAGTTCACTACGATGTGCTACTTTGACAAGAGGTTCATGCCAGCCACCAGGCTAATTCAGTGTTTCCCAACCATAGACTTTACTTGGGTGGGTCATTTTTTATTAAAAAACATGTATCCGTCTGAGAGAATGATGCCGTCCGCGATCGATAGTGTTTCCCATACAGTGAAATTTTTTTTACTATTTAAAATGGGTAAAATCTTATTTCATTGTAGAGCTGCGTGCAACACATTGATTTGTTCAATGAACCGTCTGAAAAGCCCCTACTCTCTGTGCACCCTCTGATTCAAAACATGATCGAGGGAGGAATTATTGTTTTGGGCTTTTCTCTGCAGAGAATACGGCTTGCCCAATTCATTAATAAACTAAATTCGCAGCTCAGGAATAAGAATTAGGGATGGAACAAATAGCAAAAAACTCTAATCGGATACACGTTCTAAATCTCAACGAGTACTCGTGAGCTCCACTGGCCCTGCAGTTCTTCAGCTGCTTTTTAATGTTGCATCGCGGTCTAAACTTCTAAACAGCAACTTCTAAACCTTTTGAAACGTGAAAAGTCTCCGGTTTAATTGCATTTTAGTTAGGCTATTGTTTAGGGAACGATGGCTCTATAAAGAGGAGTGCTGTTACCCGACCGTCTCCTGGGCAAGTATACACCGCTAGACACACGCGACTGCGATGACTGGGATACCGGTGATCGCGTCACATCGCTGTAATTCAGAGCATGAATTACTGCTGAATACCACAAGAAGAATCGAATTCTGTGGGAAACACTGTAATGTGTACAGTAAAGTTATAAAGGGGCAACATTCAACATGCTCATAAAGTTAGTTTTAGCATTATTGTTTTGAACACTTAACAGCGCTGGGCTACCCCACGATTTAATTCCCCACACAACATTATCTACAGTTTGGGTAGGCAACTCATCTAACTAAGTTAGTAAGTTAACATTATGTTACTTGCGGCAACTTCATTAGAATGAAATGACGTGCGGTGAATACAAGTCTTATTAGAATCTGGGGCTGGGTGATGCGGCACACCTGTTGCATATTGAGTTATCCCGGCGCACAGGTTAAACCAGCCATCTCTACACACACTTAGGGAGAGATCTCCTGCATGGCCGTGGAGCACCATTGTCATGTTCATTGATGCGACTTTTACAATAAACTGAATTTCTTACACCACCACCATGTGTCCTTGTCTGGAAGAGCCCAATAAAAGTCACCATGTGGAGTGTGGCAGCCACCTAAGTGGAGTGTAGCAAAGGACCTTGTTACAAATACCTTAACTCCTCAGTGAACATGATTTCTGCCTGAGTCATATCCGATAGAATTGACCGGCAATGTTGCGGAAAAGCCCACGTTTGGAACTCTCACTTTGGAAACTCCCACGTTCTCACGCTAGTTCACCACCTCATCAAATCACGTCTTTTGTTTTTATTTTGATTAAGAGACCCCCTAGCGACAGTAATTAAATATTAGACCTTTCATATGTAAGGTTTTTTTCTCGTTCCTCAGCAGTTGATGCTGTAAAGACAGTTTGCGTGAATGGGATATGGGTTGGATGATGACTCGTTATGTCAGTTTAAACATGAACATCAATGGTCATGTTACTAGTAAGGTAAAGAAAGACTCTGGGGGGACTAGGTACGGTAAAAGTGGACTCTTGCAACATCAGTTAGCTTTGATACAAAGCAATCTACTGAGACCAATGACTTAACAGCTGACACTTATTTGGAAGTATATATTTGTTTTGTTTTTCTATTCGTCTTGGATGTGGCCTTAATTTGCATCGTAAAATTAAACTCTAAATGAAGTAGACCATTATGGACGGACAATATGGAGCGATGTTATCAAGGGTCTCATACCAAATACTATAACCAAATACTACAACTATAATTAGGCAACTAATTATAGTTGCCTTCAGTCAGCAGTCAAATTCCCCACTTTAGGCGTTAGGAGTTAAGGATTAAGTTAGGATAAGCCTAAGCCTATATTAAACCTGATCATACTATTCATGTTGCATGATGTCCAAATCCTGTAGCTCTTAGACAGCTTTAAGAATCGGGGGACTTTTTTTTTTCTTGCTGCCAGACACACCAGCGACATTACTATCATTTTAAGCTACGCCTACGCATTTACTTTCTTCAACGTCTATCTTGATCCATTATTTTGTTCTTTTGCAGAGCGGAGGTGGGCACCATCTTTGCGCTGTCGTGGCTGATCACATGGTATGGCCACGTCCTATCAGAGTTCAGACACACCCTGCGACTCTACGACTTCTTCCTGGCAT